>BSBM01003293.1:45000-55000 GCA_027924585.1 Larix kaempferi
GCAGTGCCGCACACCACATTTGGACGCTGGTGACTAGCGAAAAAGCGTGGCTCTGACACATAGTGTCACGGCCGCGCTTTCTGCACGGCACTCACACTTGCATGGGAGCCTTGCGCTCCCGCCCAAGAGGCTGGCTTGGGCGCCCGGTCGGGCAAAGCGACGATCGGCTGCAAGGAGACTTAGCGAGGAAGGAAAGCTACCCGGAGACGGAACGATGAGTGGGGTGCGTGGACCTAGCCCGGGCGCACTCCCACCGAAGACGCCCACACAACACTTCGGCGCATGGCAAGCCCGAGAGTGGGGCGCGGCTGCACGCTGGCAAGAAACGGGGCGCACCCTTGGACCGCTGGACACACTCAAGTGTTGGAGTAGTGGCGCGTTGGCCAAGCGCCCACGCACTCCGCGGAGCAGCGCCCAAACGGACCGGCACTCGACGCAGCAAGCCAAAGCGATGGGCGGAAGGGAAGGTGGACCGGACGCCAGCGGAAGAACGAACTCGGGTTCGCAGCCAAGAAACGAGCTCGGGTTCGCATCCCAGAAATGAGCTCGGGTTGGAAGCCAAGAAAGGAGCTCGGGTTGGGAGCCACGGCAGAGAGCTCGGGTCGGGAGCCAAGGGACGACGCCCAACAAAATGGACCGAAACGCGCGGATTGCGGGGGACTTGGACCAAGACCCTTTCAAATGGCACGTCGGCGGGAGGCTGACGTGGGCGCCAAGCAAGGGTGCGCCCAGGGTGGGGCCGCACCCTCCCACACGGCACCATGTATATAGGCTTAAGGCCAAAACGAAGGAGGGGGCGTTCAAGCAAGGAATTTCGGACAAGGCAAGGAGACGCAGAGCTAGGGAGGCAGTCCAAGCTCTGTTCTCGCGCACGGTCCGTTCCAGCAGAATCCGGCTGCAGCAGGGTTGCGGAAGAGGCAGAACTTGGCAGGTTTTGCACCCGTTCCGGTTGCACAGTGAGACAGTTCGGCAGCATACGCGGGTTGCAGAAGTCGACGGTCCCATGGAGTTGGGACGCCCGAGCAGGGGGCAGCTCTGTCATTCTGTAATTTCTATATCTGTTGTAAGGCGTGTTGCTGGTTTGGCTCACGCCGGAGATCTGCCGAGTTTTAGGGCAACTCCGCTTGCCGTAAACAATTGATTATACAAACGATAAACGGGCTGGCCGGTTTGGCAACCCCAACTTATTCCCGCGTCGTGTTTTACTTGCGTATTGCACTCGCTGATAATTGGCTAAGTGTTGATGCTGTCTGTCGTAAACGTGCTTATGAGTTAAACGAGTAAACTGTCAAGCCGAAAAGCTTCCGCGGGTTTAGGCGTAGTCTGCCGGTGCAACGTTTGAGCTGGTCTCACCCTCAAGACGTTCCCGGGAAGTGCCGCACACCACAGTTAGTCGCTTGAGACAAGCCAGAAATTGTGGCTGTGACACATAGCCCATGCGGCACTTCCTGGGGCGAAACCAGCCCGGCAGGCCACACCCAACCCGCGGATTGCCCACGCCTCATCTCTTTAACAGTTCCTTGCTTAGCCTTTTTTTCTTGATGTGCACTTCCTACAGTAAACGCATGCCAAACACAAGAGCAAGAGATAAATGCATAGGAGGGTGGCACTCCAAACTCGGACGTGCCTAACACCCCTTTTGCAATATTCATGGTTCAAAGAGACTTTACATATAACATCGGAGGGCTGCCACATCCCGGCACCTCATCCGTGAGCCTGCCACACTGGGCAGCTCAAGATACAACATCAACTGATGGGCAATCGGCCAGTGTCCAGGCTCTACCGCAGTAGCATCCACGGTCTGCATCCGCACTCTGTCTCTGTTGCACTCCGTCGCAAGCCTCCCGGCTTCCTATCGTCCGTCCCAGTCTGGGAAACCACTTCGGCATGCTGCCGTCCGTCTGCAGCCTTGCCTGCAACGATACCGCTGTCCTTCCGCAGCATCTGCCAACCAACTGGGCGCACTCTCTCTCGTCTAACCATGCCCAAGAGAGCCCCCACAAGACCGATGTCCGTCTGCAGTCCTGTCCGCACCGCACCGCTGTCTTCCGCAGACTAGGCTGACTGCCACACGTCTAAGTCCCGGCAGAAACTTAGACTTCGCACAGGCACCTCCCATGAGGCCAGCCGCAGGCAAAGCACCTCCACGTACTGTGGCATTCCTCCTGCGCTGCGGATCCTTACCTCGTTGCAGAGGGAACTTCTGGAACCGTGCACGAGCTGCTTTCTCCGGAAAGTGTGCCCTCCTCTGGAGCTTTCGGAGGACGGGCACGCCCTGCGTGTGCCTCAGGCCCCAACCTCGGTTGAATTGAACCGCTTGGATCGATCGAACCGGCACCGTTGTCCGCTTCACCTCTCCGTGCTCTTGGACCTTTAAATATCCACTGAGGAATTCCCGGGTTTCAAGGCCACGTATATCGGAAGTGCCCAACTCTAATAAGATCCATTGTAGCCGAAAAGAGAGTAAGGAGACCCATATCCGGACATCTAAGGGAGCTCGAACACCAATGAGAAATTTTGAAGACAAGATGGGTGTCAATGCATGCATACCCAACACAGGTAGTACTACGAGAACATCTTTGAAGGAACCTTGAACAAAATTAAGACAGGCGCCTTTTCCGCGGGCCAACCTGCTTCCTTTATTCTTGGTTGCTCCCCATCACTTGACTCATCCGCTCCCAGGTCGAGCTCCTCCTCGGGCGCACATGCGGCGGGCTCCCAAGGCGAGCTCAAAACGTTAAGCCGTGACCGATTCTTGTTCTTGTCTTCCACTTCCTTGTCTTGTTGCCGGGCGCTCACTTGGTGGGCGCGCTTGCGCTTGCCGGCGGACTCGTTTCTTTGGGCGCACGTGTGCGGGGCTCCCAAGGCGAGCTCAAAATGTTGCTGAGACGCGACCGGTTCTTGTTCTTATCTTCCGCCGCCTTCTCTTTTTGCCGGCGGACTCGTTTCTTTGGGCGCACCTCCGCCGGTCTTCCAAGTCGAGCTCCTCCTTGGGTGCAAATGTGCCGGCCTCCCAAGGCGAGCTCAAAACGTTGCTAGGACGTGACCGATTCGTGTTCTTCTCTTCCGTTGCCTTGTCTTTTTGCCGGGCGCTCACTTGGGTGGGCGTGCTTCCGTTTGCCGGCGGACTCGTTCCTTCGGGCGCACATGCGTCGGGCTCCCAAGGCGAGCTCAAAACGTTAAGACGTGACCGATGCCTGTCCTTGTCCGCCGTTGCCTTTTCTTTTTGCCGGGCGCGCTTCCCTTTTCTGGAGATGGAGTTGTTTCTTAGGGCGCACATGTGCCTGGCTCCCAAGGCGATCTCAAAACGTTGAGCCGTGACCGATTCTTGTTCTTGTCCGTCGTTGGCTTGTCTTTTTGCCGGGCGCTCACTTGGGTGGGCGCGATTCCGTTTGCCGGCGGACTCGTTTCTTTGGGCGCACATGGGCCGGGCTCCCAAGGCGAGCTCAAAACGTTAAGCCGTGACCTGTCCTTGTTCTTGTCCGCCGTTGGCCTGTCTTTTTGCCGGGCGCTCACTTGGGTGGGCGCTCTTCCGTTCGCCGCCGGACTCGTTTCCTTGGGCTCACGCGTGCCGGGCTCCTAAGGCGAGCTCAAAACGTTAAGCCGTGACCGATTCTTGTTCTTGTCCGCCGTTGCCCCGTGTCTTTGCCGGGCGATCACTTGGGTGGGCGCGCATCCGTTTGCCGGCGGACTCGTTTCTTTGGGCGCACATGTGAAGGGCTCCCAGGGCGAGCTCAAAACGTTACGCCGTGACCAATTCTTGTTCCTGTCCGCCGTTGCCTTGTCTTTTTGCCGGGCGCTCGCTTGGGTGGGCGCGCTTCCGTTTGCCGGGGGACTCGTTTCTTTGGGCGCACAGGCGACGGGCTCGCAAGGCGAGCTCAAAACGTTAAGCCCCGACCAATTCTTGTTCTTGTCCACCGTTGCCTTGTCTTGTTGCCGTGCGCTCACTTGGGTGGGCGCGCTTCCGTTTGCCGGAGACGGAGTCGTTTCTTTGGCCGCACATGTGCCGGGCTCCCAAGGCGGGCTCAAAACGTTAAGCCGTGACCAATCCTTGTTCTTGTCCGCCGTTGCCTTGTCTTTTTGCCGGGCGCTCGCTTGGGTGGGCGCGCTTCCGTGTCCCGGCGGACTCGTTTCTTTGGGCGCACATGTGAAGGGCTCCCAGGGCGAGCTCAAAACGTTAAGCCGTGACCAATTCTTGTTCTTGTCCGCCGTTTCCTTGTCTCTTTGCCGGGCGCTCACTTGGGTGGGCGCGCTTCCGTTTGCCGGGGGACTCGTTTCTTTGGGCGCGCAGGTGACGGGCTCCCAAGGCGAGCTCAAAACGTTAAGCCGTGACCAATTCTTGTTCTTGTCCGCCGTTGCCTTGTCTTGTTGCCGTGCGCTGACTTGGGTGGGCGCGCTTCCGTCTGCCGGAGATGGAGTCGTTCCTTTGGGCGCACATGTGCCGGGCTCCCAAGGCGGCCTCAAAACATTAAGCCGCGAGCAATTCTTGTTCTTGTCCGCCGTTGCCTTGTGTATTTTTGCCGGGCGCTCGCTTGGGTGGGAGCGCTTCCGTTTGCCGGCGGACTCGTTTCATTGGGCTCACATGTGCCGGGCTCCCAAGGAGAGCTCAAAATGTTAAGCCGTGGCCGATTCTTGTTCTTGTCCGTCGTTGGCCTGTGCTTTTGCCGGGCGCGCACTTGGGTGGGCACGCTTCCGTTTGCCGGCGGACTCGTTTCCTTGGGCTCACGTGTGCCGGGCTCCCGAGGCGAGCTCAAAACGTTAGGCCGTGACCAATTCTTGTTCTTGTCCGCCGTTGCCTTGTCTTGTTTCCGTGCGCTCGCTTGGGTGGGCACGCTTCCGTTTGCCGGCGGAGTCGTTTCTTTGGGCTCACGTGTGCCGGGCTCCCAAGGCGAGCTCAAAACGTTAAGCCGTGACCAATTCTTGTTCTTGTCCGCCGTTGCCTTAGCTTTTTCCCGGGCGCTCACTTGGGTGGGCGCGCTTCCGTTTGCCGGCGGACTCGTTTCTTCGGGCGGCACATGTGCCGGGCTCCCAAGGCGAGCCCAAAACGTTAAGCCGTGACCAATTCTTGTTCTTGTGCGCCGTTGCCTTGTCCTTTTGCCGGGCGCTCACTTGGGTGGGCGCGCTTCCGTTTGCCGGCGGACTCGTTTCTTCCTTGGGCGCACACGTGCCGGGCTCCCAAGGCGAGCTCAAAACGTTAAGCCGTGACCAATGCTTGTCCTTGTCTGCCGTTGCCTTGTCTTTTTTCCGGGCGCTCACTCGGGTGGGCGCGCTTCCGCTTGCCGCCGGACTCGTTTCTTTGGGCGCACATGTGCCGGGCTCCCAAGGCGAGCTCAAAACGTTAAGCCGTGACCAATTCCTGTTCTTGTCCGCCGTTGCCTTGTCTTTTTGCCGGGCGCTCACTTGGGTGGGCGCGCTTCCGTTTGCCGACGGGCTCGTTTCCTTGGGCGCACATGTGCCGGGCTCGCAAGGCGGGCTCAAAACGTTAAGCCGTGACCAATGCTTGTTCTTGTCCGCCGTTGCCTTGTCTTTTTGCCCGGCGCTCACTTGGGTGGGTGCGCTTCCGTTTGCGGGCGGACTCGTTTCTTTGGGCGCACATGTGCCGGGCTCCCAAGGGGAGCTCAAAACGTTAAGCCGTGACCAATTCTTGTTCTTCTCCGCCGTTGCCTTGTCTTTTTGCCGTGCGCTCACTTGGGTGGGCGCGCTTCCGTTTGCGGGCGGAGTCGTTTCTTTGGGCGCACATGTGTCGGGCTCCCAAGGGGAGCTCAAAACGTTAAGCCGTGACCAATTCTTGTTCTTCTCCGCCGTTCCCTTGTCTTTTTGCCGTGCGCCCACTTCGGTGGGTGCACTTCCGTTTGCCGCCGGACTCGTTCCTTCGGGCGCACATGTGCCGGGCTCCCAAGGCGAGCTCAAAACGTTAAGCCGTGACCAATCCTTGTTCTTGTCCGCCGTTGCCTTGTCTTGTTGCCGGGCGCTCACTTGGGTGGGGCCGCTTCCGTTTTCCGGCGGACTCGTTTCCTTGGGCGCACATGTGCCGGGCTCCGAAGGCGAGCTCAAAACGTTAAGCCGTGACCAATGCTTGTCCTTGTCTGCCGTTTCCTTGTCTTTTTGCCGGGCGCTCACTCGGGTGGGCGCGCTTCCGCTTGCCGCCGGACTCGTTTCTTTGGGCGCACATGTGCCGGGCTCCCAAGGCGAGCTCAAAACGTTAGGCCGTGACCAATTCCTGTTCTTGTCCGTCGTTGCCTTGTCTTTTTGCCGGGCGCTCACTTGGGTGGGCGCGCTTCTGTTTGCCGACGGGCTCGTTTCCTTGGGCGCACATGTGCCGGGCTCGCAAGGCGAGCTCAAAATGTTAAGCCGTGACCAATGCTTGTTCTTGACCGCCGTTGCCTTGTCTTTTTGCCCGGCGCTCACTTGGGTGGGTGCGGGGCGGACTCGTTTCTTTGGGCGCACATGTGCCGGGCTCCCAAGGGGAGCTCAAAACGTTAAGCCGTGACCAATTCTTGTTCTTCTCCGCCGTTGCCTTGTCTTTTTGCCGTGCGCTCACTTGGGTGGGCGCGCTTCCGTTTGCGGGCGGACTCCTTTCTCTGGGCGCACATGTGTCGGGCTCCCAAGGGAAGCTCAAAACGTTAAGCCGTGACCAATTCTTGTTCTTCTCCGCCGTTCCCTTGTCTTTTTGCCGTTCGCTCACTCGGGTGGGCGCGCTTCCGTTTGCCGGCGGACTCGTTTCTTTTGGCGCACCTGTGCCGGGCTCGCAAGGCGAGCTCAAAACGTTATGCCGTGACCAATCCTCGTTCTTGTCCGCTGTTGCCTTGTCTTTTTGCCGGGCGCTCACTTGGGTGGGCGCGCTTCTCCGTTTGCCGGTGGACTCGTTTCTTTGGGCACACAAGTGCCGGCCTCCCAATGCGAGCCGCTTCTTGGGCGCCCATGTGCCGTGCTTCCAACCCGAGCTCAAAACGTTAAGCCGTGACCGATCCTCTTTCTTGTCTTCCCCTGCCTTGTTCTTTTGCCGGGCGCTCCCTTGGTGGGCGCGCTTGCGTTGGCATTCGGACTCGTTTGTTCGGGCGCATTTGTGTCGTGCTCCCAATGCGAGCCGCTCCATGGGTGCCCATGGGCCGTGCTTCCAACCCGAGCTGAAAACGTTAAGCCCTGACCGATCCTCGTTCTTGTCTTCCGCCGCGTTGTATTTTTGCCGGGCGCTCACTTGGTGGGCGCGCTTGCGTTGGCATTCGGACTCGTTTCTTTGGGCGCACTTGTGCCGTGCTCCCAACGCGAGCCGCTCCTTGGGCGCCCATCTGCCGTGCTCCCAATGCGAGCTGCTCCTTGGGCGCCCATCTGCCTTGTGCTTCCAATGCGAGCTGTGGCATGCTTCCAACGCGAGCTGCGGCGTGCTCCCAATGCGAGCTGCGCCTTGTGCTTCCAACGCGAGCTGCGGCGTGCTCCCAATGCGAGCTGCGCCTTGTGCTTCCAACGCGAGCTGCGGCGTGCTCCCAATGCGAGCTGCGCCTTGTGCTTCCAACGCGAGCTGCGGCGTGCTCCCAATGCGAGCTGCGCCTTGTGCTTCCAACGCGAGCTGCGGCGTGCTCCCAATGCGAGCTGCGCCTTGTGCTTCCAACGCGAGCTGCGGCGTGCTCCCAACACGAGCTTGTGGCGTGCTCCCAATGCGAGCTGCTTCTTGGGCGCCCATCTGCCTTGTGCTCCCAACGCGAGCTGTGGCGTGCTTCCAACCCGAGCTGTGGCGTGCTCCCAATGCGAGCTGCTCGTTGGGCGCCCATCCGCCTTGTGCTTCCAACCCGAGCTGAAAACGTTAAGCCGTGACCGATCCGCGTTCTTGTCTTCCGTTGGCTTGTCTTTTTTCCGGGCGCTCACTTGGTGGGCGCGCTTGCGGTGGCGTGCTCCCAATGCGAGCTGCTCCTTGGGCGCCCACCTGCCTTTTGCTTCCAACCCGAGCTGAAAACGTTAAGCCGTGACCGATCCGCGTTCTTGTCTTCCGTTGGCTTGTCTTTTTGCCGGGCGCTCACTTGGTGGGCGCGCTTGCAGTGGCGTGCTCCCAATGCGAGCTGCTCCTTGGGCGCCCATCTGCCTTGTGCTCCCAACCCGAGCTGAAAACGTTAAGCCGTGACCGATCCTCGTCCTTGTCTTCCGCTGGCTTGTCTTTTTGCCGGGCGCTCACTTGGTGGGCGCGCTTGCGGTGGCGTGCTCCCAATGCGAGCTGCTCCTTGGGCGCCCATCTGCCTTGTGCTTCCAACCCGAGCTGTGACGTGCTCCCAATGCGAGCTGCTCCTTCGGCGCCCCTCTGCCTTGTGCTTCCAAACCGAGCTGTGGCGTGCTCCCAATGCGAGCTGCTTCTTGGGCGCCCATCTCCCTTGTGCTTCCAACCCGAGCTGTGGCGTGCTTCCAACCCGAGCCGTGGCGTGCTCCCAATGCGAGCTGCGCCTTGGGCGCCCATCTGCCTTGTGCTTCCAACCCGAGCTGTGGCGTGCTTCCAACCCGAGCTGTGGCGTGCTCCCAATGCGAGCTGCTCCTTGGGCGCGCCCGTCTGCCTCGTGCTTCCAACCCGAGCTGAAAAACGTTAAACCGTGACCGATCCTCGTTCTTGTCGTCCGCTGGCTTGTCTTTTTGCCGGGCGCTCACTTGGTGGGTGCGTTTCGTGCGAAGGGTGGTGCGGTGAACGCGCTGCTTGTCGGGTCTACCTGAAAATTGGCCTCGGGTCATTCGTAGGGTGGTCGGCTTGCGGTGTGTTGCCGTGTCCGCTTGGTAGCGCATGAGCAGTATTGACGGCAACGCTCATCTTGGGAAGGCACGGTGCAACACCGCAAGTGGTGCTTCTGTGGCTCCCAACGAGGGCTTGCTTCTTCGGTTGTTGGGTCCAAGATTTTCGGTTAAGTTACTTCGATGATGCCTATCACGCATTTCTCTTTCGGTGGAAGTGTCCTTTCGTGTGAAGGGTGGTGCGGTGAATGTGCTGCTTGTCGGGTCTGCTTGAAAATTGGCCTCGGGCCATTCGTAGGGCGGTCGACTTGCGGTGTGTTGCCGTGTCCGCTTGGTAGCGCATGAGCAGTATTGATGGCAACGCTCATCTTGGGAAGGCACGGTGCCAACACCGCAAGTGGTGCTTCTGTGGCTTGCTGTGGCTCCCAACGAGGGCTTGCTTCGTCGGTTGTTGGGTCCAAGATTTTCGGTTAAGTTACTTCGATGATGCCTATCACGCATTTCTCTTTCGGTGGAAGTGTCGTTTCGTGTGAAGGGTGGTGCGGTGAATGTGCTGTCTGCCGGGTCTGCTCGAAAAATGGCCTCGGGTCATTCGTAGGGCGGTCGGCTTGCAGTGTGTTGCCGTATCCGCTTGGTAGCGCATGAGCAGTATTGATGGCAACGCTCATCTTGGGAAGGCACTGGCAAACGAAGCCACACCAACACCGCAAGTGGTGCTCTGGTGGCTTGCTGTGGCTCCCAACGAGGGCTTGCGCCTTTGGTCTTCTTTCGGTTGCTGGGTCCAAGCTTTTCGGTTAAGTGCCTTCGATGATGCCTATCACGCACTTCTCTGCCGGTGGAAGTGTCATTTCGTGTGAAGGGTGGTGCGGCGAATGCTTTGTCTGCCGGGTCTGCCTGAAAATTGGCCTTGGGTCATTCGTAGGGCGGTCGGCTTGCAGTGTGTTGCCGTCTCTGCTTGGTAGCGCATGAGCAGTATGTCTGTTACGTGACTTCGACGACGCCTATCGTGCACTTCTCCATCGGTGGAAGTGTCATTTCGTGTGAAGGGCGGTGCGGTGAATGCGTCGCATGCCGGGTCTGCCTGAAAACTGGCCTCGGGTCATTTGTAGGGCGGTCGGCTTGCGGTGTGTTGCCGTCTCCGCTTGGTAGCGCATGAGCAGTGTTGAGGGCGATGCTCGTCCCGGGATGGCACGGCAGAACAGACCTCATTTCCTCCCAAGCGGTGGTGTTTTGGGGCATTTTGTCTTCTCCCGACAAGGGCTTGCATCTTTGCCTTCTCTCGGATTACTTGTCC
>BSBM01003293.1:65000-77500 GCA_027924585.1 Larix kaempferi
GAAGTTGGGGTTTCCCGGCGCGCGCGCGGGGAAAAAAAAATTTGGCTAAGTCGCGGAGGAAGTTGGGGTTTCCCGGCGCGCGCGCGGGGGAAAAAAAATTTGGCTAAGTCGCGGAGGAAGTTGGGGTTTCCCGGCGCGCGCGCGGGGAAAAAAAAATTTGGCTAAGTCGCGGAGGAAGTTGGGGTTTCCCGGCGCGCGCGCGGGGAAAAAAAAATTTGGCTAAGTCGCGGAGGAAGTTGGGGTTTCCCGTCGCGCGCGCGGGGAAAAAAAAATTTGGCTAAGTCGCGGAGGAAGTTGGGGTTTCCCGGCGCGCGCGCGGGGAAAAAAAAGTTTGTCGAAGTCGCGGAGGAAGTTGGGGTTTCCCGGCGCGCGCGCGGGGAAAAAAAAATTTGGCGAAGTCGCGGAGGAAGTTGGGGTTTCCCGGCGCGCGCGCGGGAAAAAAAAAATTTGGCGAAGTCGCGGAGGAAGTTGGGGTTTCCCGGCGCGCGCGCGGGAAAAAAAAAATTCGGCTAAGTCGCGGAGGAAGTTGGGGTTTCCCGGCGCACGCGCGGGAAAAAAAAAATTTGGCTAAGTCACGGAGGAAGTTGGGGTTTCCCGGCGCACGCCGCGGGGAAAAAAAACGGGGCTAAGTCGCGGGGAAGGTTACGGTTTCCCGGCGCGCACCGCGGGGAAAGTTGGGGTTTCCCGGCGCACACCGCGGGGAAGGTTACGGTTTCCCGGCGCGCACCGCGGGGAAAGTTGGGGTTTCCCGGCGCACACCGCGGGGAAAAAAAACGGGGCTAAGTCGCGGGGAAAGTTGGGGTTTCCCGGCACACGCCGCGGGGAAAAAATATTGGGCTAAGTCGCGGTTTCCCGGCGCGCGCCGCGGGGAAAAAAAAGGGGCCAAGTCGCGGGGAAAGTTGGGGTTTCCCGGCGCATGCTCGGGATGGGAACCGATCGCGAAGTCGGGACGGACCGAAGACGCGCAGGCTGCGGAAGTGGAACGAAGGCGCGCGGCTTGCGGAATACTTGGACCGATGACGCGCGGATCGCGGACCGGAGGCCGTTTGATGGTACGTCGGTGCGGAGTTGACGTGGGTGCCAAGCAAGGGTGCGCCCAAGGTGGGGTCGCACCCTCCCGCACGGCATCATATAAAAAGGCTAAGGCGAGAAGCCAAGAAGGTAGCTGCAACTAAGTTGGAAATTCGGGTAAGGGGGAAGTTCGGAGCTAGGGAGGCTATCCGACCTCTGTCCGTCCGCACGGTCTCTTCCGGCGAAGTCCGGCCGCAGCAAGGTGCTGCTACAGCGCAGAATTTGGCAGGTTCGCACACAGTGCGGTTGCACAGTGAGACATTTCCGCGGCAGCAGCAAGGGTTTGCAGCAGCGGGAAGTTTCAGGAGTTAGACGCATGTTGGAAGGGTTAACTCTCTCTTTGTATTTTGTATGTCTATTGTAAGGCGTGCTGCTTGTTGGGCACACGCCGGAGCTCTGCTAGGGAAACTCCACCTGTTGTAAACGATTGATTATACAAAGCTTAAGGGTTGATGGTTTGGAAACCCCAGCTTATACTTGCGTGTGCTATTTACTCGATGTTCATGCATACGTAAAATTGGCTAAGTGTGGATGCGGTAGGAACATGTTAACTGTTATAAACAAGTAAACGAAGTTGCGAGTGTTAAGTTGAAAAGTTTCCGCAGGTTAGGCGTAGTCTGCTGGTGCGACGCTTGAGTTGGCCACGCCCTCAAGTCGTTCCCAGGCAGTGCCGCACACCACATTTGGACGCTGGTGACTAGCGAAAAAGCGTGGCTCTGACACATAGTGTCACGGCCGCGCTTTCTGCACGGCACTCACACTTGCATGGGAGCCTTGCGCTCCCGCCCAAGAGGCTGGCTTGGGCGCCCGGTCGGGCAAAGCGACGATCGGCTGCAAGGAGACTTAGCGAGGAAGGAAAGCTACCCGGAGACGGAACGATGAGTGGGGTGCGTGGACCTAGCCCGGGCGCACTCCCACCGAAGACGCCCACACAACACTTCGGCGCATGGCAAGCCCGAGAGTGGGGCGCGGCTGCACGCTGGCAAGAAACGGGGCGCACCCTTGGACCGCTGGACACACTCAAGTGTTGGAGTAGTGGCGCGTTGGCCAAGCGCCCACGCACTCCGCGGAGCAGCGCCCAAACGGACCGGCACTCGACGCAGCAAGCCAAAGCGATGGGCGGAAGGGAAGGTGGACCGGACGCCAGCGGAAGAACGAACTCGGGTTCGCAGCCAAGAAACGAGCTCGGGTTCGCATCCCAGAAATGAGCTCGGGTTGGAAGCCAAGAAAGGAGCTCGGGTTGGGAGCCACGGCAGAGAGCTCGGGTCGGGAGCCAAGGGACGACGCCCAACAAAATGGACCGAAACGCGCGGATTGCGGGGGACTTGGACCAAGACCCTTTCAAATGGCACGTCGGCGGGAGGCTGACGTGGGCGCCAAGCAAGGGTGCGCCCAGGGTGGGGCCGCACCCTCCCACACGGCACCATGTATATAGGCTTAAGGCCAAAACGAAGGAGGGGGCGTTCAAGCAAGGAATTTCGGACAAGGCAAGGAGACGCAGAGCTAGGGAGGCAGTCCAAGCTCTGTTCTCGCGCACGGTCCGTTCCAGCAGAATCCGGCTGCAGCAGGGTTGCGGAAGAGGCAGAACTTGGCAGGTTTTGCACCCGTTCCGGTTGCACAGTGAGACAGTTCGGCAGCATACGCGGGTTGCAGAAGTCGACGGTCCCATGGAGTTGGGACGCCCGAGCAGGGGGCAGCTCTGTCATTCTGTAATTTCTATATCTGTTGTAAGGCGTGTTGCTGGTTTGGCTCACGCCGGAGATCTGCCGAGTTTTAGGGCAACTCCGCTTGCCGTAAACAATTGATTATACAAACGATAAACGGGCTGGCCGGTTTGGCAACCCCAACTTATTCCCGCGTCGTGTTTTACTTGCGTATTGCACTCGCTGATAATTGGCTAAGTGTTGATGCTGTCTGTCGTAAACGTGCTTATGAGTTAAACGAGTAAACTGTCAAGCCGAAAAGCTTCCGCGGGTTTAGGCGTAGTCTGCCGGTGCAACGTTTGAGCTGGTCTCACCCTCAAGACGTTCCCGGGAAGTGCCGCACACCACAGTTAGTCGCTTGAGACAAGCCAGAAATTGTGGCTGTGACACATAGCCCATGCGGCACTTCCTGGGGCGAAACCAGCCCGGCAGGCCACACCCAACCCGCGGATTGCCCACGCCTCATCTCTTTAACAGTTCCTTGCTTAGCCTTTTTTTCTTGATGTGCACTTCCTACAGTAAACGCATGCCAAACACAAGAGCAAGAGATAAATGCATAGGAGGGTGGCACTCCAAACTCGGACGTGCCTAACACCCCTTTTGCAATATTCATGGTTCAAAGAGACTTTACATATAACATCGGAGGGCTGCCACATCCCGGCACCTCATCCGTGAGCCTGCCACACTGGGCAGCTCAAGATACAACATCAACTGATGGGCAATCGGCCAGTGTCCAGGCTCTACCGCAGTAGCATCCACGGTCTGCATCCGCACTCTGTCTCTGTTGCACTCCGTCGCAAGCCTCCCGGCTTCCTATCGTCCGTCCCAGTCTGGGAAACCACTTCGGCATGCTGCCGTCCGTCTGCAGCCTTGCCTGCAACGATACCGCTGTCCTTCCGCAGCATCTGCCAACCAACTGGGCGCACTCTCTCTCGTCTAACCATGCCCAAGAGAGCCCCCACAAGACCGATGTCCGTCTGCAGTCCTGTCCGCACCGCACCGCTGTCTTCCGCAGACTAGGCTGACTGCCACACGTCTAAGTCCCGGCAGAAACTTAGACTTCGCACAGGCACCTCCCATGAGGCCAGCCGCAGGCAAAGCACCTCCACGTACTGTGGCATTCCTCCTGCGCTGCGGATCCTTACCTCGTTGCAGAGGGAACTTCTGGAACCGTGCACGAGCTGCTTTCTCCGGAAAGTGTGCCCTCCTCTGGAGCTTTCGGAGGACGGGCACGCCCTGCGTGTGCCTCAGGCCCCAACCTCGGTTGAATTGAACCGCTTGGATCGATCGAACCGGCACCGTTGTCCGCTTCACCTCTCCGTGCTCTTGGACCTTTAAATATCCACTGAGGAATTCCCGGGTTTCAAGGCCACGTATATCGGAAGTGCCCAACTCTAATAAGATCCATTGTAGCCGAAAAGAGAGTAAGGAGACCCATATCCGGACATCTAAGGGAGCTCGAACACCAATGAGAAATTTTGAAGACAAGATGGGTGTCAATGCATGCATACCCAACACAGGTAGTACTACGAGAACATCTTTGAAGGAACCTTGAACAAAATTAAGACAGGCGCCTTTTCCGCGGGCCAACCTGCTTCCTTTATTCTTGGTTGCTCCCCATCACTTGACTCATCCGCTCCCAGGTCGAGCTCCTCCTCGGGCGCACATGCGGCGGGCTCCCAAGGCGAGCTCAAAACGTTAAGCCGTGACCGATTCTTGTTCTTGTCTTCCACTTCCTTGTCTTGTTGCCGGGCGCTCACTTGGTGGGCGCGCTTGCGCTTGCCGGCGGACTCGTTTCTTTGGGCGCACGTGTGCGGGGCTCCCAAGGCGAGCTCAAAATGTTGCTGAGACGCGACCGGTTCTTGTTCTTATCTTCCGCCGCCTTCTCTTTTTGCCGGCGGACTCGTTTCTTTGGGCGCACCTCCGCCGGTCTTCCAAGTCGAGCTCCTCCTTGGGTGCAAATGTGCCGGCCTCCCAAGGCGAGCTCAAAACGTTGCTAGGACGTGACCGATTCGTGTTCTTCTCTTCCGTTGCCTTGTCTTTTTGCCGGGCGCTCACTTGGGTGGGCGTGCTTCCGTTTGCCGGCGGACTCGTTCCTTCGGGCGCACATGCGTCGGGCTCCCAAGGCGAGCTCAAAACGTTAAGACGTGACCGATGCCTGTCCTTGTCCGCCGTTGCCTTTTCTTTTTGCCGGGCGCGCTTCCCTTTTCTGGAGATGGAGTTGTTTCTTAGGGCGCACATGTGCCTGGCTCCCAAGGCGATCTCAAAACGTTGAGCCGTGACCGATTCTTGTTCTTGTCCGTCGTTGGCTTGTCTTTTTGCCGGGCGCTCACTTGGGTGGGCGCGATTCCGTTTGCCGGCGGACTCGTTTCTTTGGGCGCACATGGGCCGGGCTCCCAAGGCGAGCTCAAAACGTTAAGCCGTGACCTGTCCTTGTTCTTGTCCGCCGTTGGCCTGTCTTTTTGCCGGGCGCTCACTTGGGTGGGCGCTCTTCCGTTCGCCGCCGGACTCGTTTCCTTGGGCTCACGCGTGCCGGGCTCCTAAGGCGAGCTCAAAACGTTAAGCCGTGACCGATTCTTGTTCTTGTCCGCCGTTGCCCCGTGTCTTTGCCGGGCGATCACTTGGGTGGGCGCGCATCCGTTTGCCGGCGGACTCGTTTCTTTGGGCGCACATGTGAAGGGCTCCCAGGGCGAGCTCAAAACGTTACGCCGTGACCAATTCTTGTTCCTGTCCGCCGTTGCCATTGTCTTTTTGCCGGGCGCTCGCTTGGGTGGGCGCGCTTCCGTTTGCCGGGGGACTCGTTTCTTTGGGCGCACAGGCGACGGGCTCGCAAGGCGAGCTCAAAACGTTAAGCCCCGACCAATTCTTGTTCTTGTCCACCGTTGCCTTGTCTTGTTGCCGTGCGCTCACTTGGGTGGGCGCGCTTCCGTTTGCCGGAGACGGAGTCGTTTCTTTGGCCGCACATGTGCCGGGCTCCCAAGGCGGGCTCAAAACGTTAAGCCGTGACCAATCCTTGTTCTTGTCCGCCGTTGCCTTGTCTTTTTGCCGGGCGCTCGCTTGGGTGGGCGCGCTTCCGTGTCCCGGCGGACTCGTTTCTTTGGGCGCACATGTGAAGGGCTCCCAGGGCGAGCTCAAAACGTTAAGCCGTGACCAATTCTTGTTCTTGTCCGCCGTTTCCTTGTCTCTTTGCCGGGCGCTCACTTGGGTGGGCGCGCTTCCGTTTGCCGGGGGACTCGTTTCTTTGGGCGCGCAGGTGACGGGCTCCCAAGGCGAGCTCAAAACGTTAAGCCGTGACCAATTCTTGTTCTTGTCCGCCGTTGCCTTGTCTTGTTGCCGTGCGCTGACTTGGGTGGGCGCGCTTCCGTCTGCCGGAGATGGAGTCGTTCCTTTGGGCGCACATGTGCCGGGCTCCCAAGGCGGCCTCAAAACATTAAGCCGCGAGCAATTCTTGTTCTTGTCCGCCGTTGCCTTGTGTATTTTTGCCGGGCGCTCGCTTGGGTGGGAGCGCTTCCGTTTGCCGGCGGACTCGTTTCATTGGGCTCACATGTGCCGGGCTCCCAAGGAGAGCTCAAAATGTTAAGCCGTGGCCGATTCTTGTTCTTGTCCGTCGTTGGCCTGTGCTTTTGCCGGGCGCGCACTTGGGTGGGCACGCTTCCGTTTGCCGGCGGACTCGTTTCCTTGGGCTCACGTGTGCCGGGCTCCCGAGGCGAGCTCAAAACGTTAGGCCGTGACCAATTCTTGTTCTTGTCCGCCGTTGCCTTGTCTTGTTTCCGTGCGCTCGCTTGGGTGGGCACGCTTCCGTTTGCCGGCGGAGTCGTTTCTTTGGGCTCACGTGTGCCGGGCTCCCAAGGCGAGCTCAAAACGTTAAGCCGTGACCAATTCTTGTTCTTGTCCGCCGTTGCCTTAGCTTTTTCCCGGGCGCTCACTTGGGTGGGCGCGCTTCCGTTTGCCGGCGGACTCGTTTCTTCGGGCGGCACATGTGCCGGGCTCCCAAGGCGAGCCCAAAACGTTAAGCCGTGACCAATTCTTGTTCTTGTGCGCCGTTGCCTTGTCCTTTTGCCGGGCGCTCACTTGGGTGGGCGCGCTTCCGTTTGCCGGCGGACTCGTTTCTTCCTTGGGCGCACACGTGCCGGGCTCCCAAGGCGAGCTCAAAACGTTAAGCCGTGACCAATGCTTGTCCTTGTCTGCCGTTGCCTTGTCTTTTTTCCGGGCGCTCACTCGGGTGGGCGCGCTTCCGCTTGCCGCCGGACTCGTTTCTTTGGGCGCACATGTGCCGGGCTCCCAAGGCGAGCTCAAAACGTTAAGCCGTGACCAATTCCTGTTCTTGTCCGCCGTTGCCTTGTCTTTTTGCCGGGCGCTCACTTGGGTGGGCGCGCTTCCGTTTGCCGACGGGCTCGTTTCCTTGGGCGCACATGTGCCGGGCTCGCAAGGCGGGCTCAAAACGTTAAGCCGTGACCAATGCTTGTTCTTGTCCGCCGTTGCCTTGTCTTTTTGCCCGGCGCTCACTTGGGTGGGTGCGCTTCCGTTTGCGGGCGGACTCGTTTCTTTGGGCGCACATGTGCCGGGCTCCCAAGGGGAGCTCAAAACGTTAAGCCGTGACCAATTCTTGTTCTTCTCCGCCGTTGCCTTGTCTTTTTGCCGTGCGCTCACTTGGGTGGGCGCGCTTCCGTTTGCGGGCGGAGTCGTTTCTTTGGGCGCACATGTGTCGGGCTCCCAAGGGGAGCTCAAAACGTTAAGCCGTGACCAATTCTTGTTCTTCTCCGCCGTTCCCTTGTCTTTTTGCCGTGCGCCCACTTCGGTGGGTGCACTTCCGTTTGCCGCCGGACTCGTTCCTTCGGGCGCACATGTGCCGGGCTCCCAAGGCGAGCTCAAAACGTTAAGCCGTGACCAATCCTTGTTCTTGTCCGCCGTTGCCTTGTCTTGTTGCCGGGCGCTCACTTGGGTGGGGCCGCTTCCGTTTTCCGGCGGACTCGTTTCCTTGGGCGCACATGTGCCGGGCTCCGAAGGCGAGCTCAAAACGTTAAGCCGTGACCAATGCTTGTCCTTGTCTGCCGTTTCCTTGTCTTTTTGCCGGGCGCTCACTCGGGTGGGCGCGCTTCCGCTTGCCGCCGGACTCGTTTCTTTGGGCGCACATGTGCCGGGCTCCCAAGGCGAGCTCAAAACGTTAGGCCGTGACCAATTCCTGTTCTTGTCCGTCGTTGCCTTGTCTTTTTGCCGGGCGCTCACTTGGGTGGGCGCGCTTCTGTTTGCCGACGGGCTCGTTTCCTTGGGCGCACATGTGCCGGGCTCGCAAGGCGAGCTCAAAATGTTAAGCCGTGACCAATGCTTGTTCTTGACCGCCGTTGCCTTGTCTTTTTGCCCGGCGCTCACTTGGGTGGGTGCGCTTCCGTTTGCGGGCGGACTCGTTTCTTTGGGCGCACATGTGCCGGGCTCCCAAGGGGAGCTCAAAACGTTAAGCCGTGACCAATTCTTGTTCTTCTCCGCCGTTGCCTTGTCTTTTTGCCGTGCGCTCACTTGGGTGGGCGCGCTTCCGTTTGCGGGCGGACTCCTTTCTCTGGGCGCACATGTGTCGGGCTCCCAAGGGAAGCTCAAAACGTTAAGCCGTGACCAATTCTTGTTCTTCTCCGCCGTTCCCTTGTCTTTTTGCCGTTCGCTCACTCGGGTGGGCGCGCTTCCGTTTGCCGGCGGACTCGTTTCTTTTGGCGCACCTGTGCCGGGCTCGCAAGGCGAGCTCAAAACGTTATGCCGTGACCAATCCTCGTTCTTGTCCGCTGTTGCCTTGTCTTTTTGCCGGGCGCTCACTTGGGTGGGCGCGCTTCCGTTTGCCGGTGGACTCGTTTCTTTGGGCACACAAGTGCCGGCCTCCCAATGCGAGCCGCTTCTTGGGCGCCCATGTGCCGTGCTTCCAACCCGAGCTCAAAACGTTAAGCCGTGACCGATCCTCTTTCTTGTCTTCCCCTGCCTTGTTCTTTTGCCGGGCGCTCCCTTGGTGGGCGCGCTTGCGTTGGCATTCGGACTCGTTTGTTCGGGCGCATTTGTGTCGTGCTCCCAATGCGAGCCGCTCCATGGGTGCCCATGGGCCGTGCTTCCAACCCGAGCTGAAAACGTTAAGCCCTGACCGATCCTCGTTCTTGTCTTCCGCCGCGTTGTATTTTTGCCGGGCGCTCACTTGGTGGGCGCGCTTGCGTTGGCATTCGGACTCGTTTCTTTGGGCGCACTTGTGCCGTGCTCCCAACGCGAGCCGCTCCTTGGGCGCCCATCTGCCGTGCTCCCAATGCGAGCTGCTCCTTGGGCGCCCATCTGCCTTGTGCTTCCAATGCGAGCTGTGGCATGCTTCCAACGCGAGCTGCGGCGTGCTCCCAATGCGAGCTGCGCCTTGTGCTTCCAACGCGAGCTGCGGCGTGCTCCCAATGCGAGCTGCGCCTTGTGCTTCCAACGCGAGCTGCGGCGTGCTCCCAATGCGAGCTGCGCCTTGTGCTTCCAACGCGAGCTGCGGCGTGCTCCCAATGCGAGCTGCGCCTTGTGCTTCCAACGCGAGCTGCGGCGTGCTCCCAATGCGAGCTGCGCCTTGTGCTTCCAACGCGAGCTGCGGCGTGCTCCCAACACGAGCTTGTGGCGTGCTCCCAATGCGAGCTGCTTCTTGGGCGCCCATCTGCCTTGTGCTCCCAACGCGAGCTGTGGCGTGCTTCCAACCCGAGCTGTGGCGTGCTCCCAATGCGAGCTGCTCGTTGGGCGCCCATCCGCCTTGTGCTTCCAACCCGAGCTGAAAACGTTAAGCCGTGACCGATCCGCGTTCTTGTCTTCCGTTGGCTTGTCTTTTTTCCGGGCGCTCACTTGGTGGGCGCGCTTGCGGTGGCGTGCTCCCAATGCGAGCTGCTCCTTGGGCGCCCACCTGCCTTTTGCTTCCAACCCGAGCTGAAAACGTTAAGCCGTGACCGATCCGCGTTCTTGTCTTCCGTTGGCTTGTCTTTTTGCCGGGCGCTCACTTGGTGGGCGCGCTTGCAGTGGCGTGCTCCCAATGCGAGCTGCTCCTTGGGCGCCCATCTGCCTTGTGCTCCCAACCCGAGCTGAAAACGTTAAGCCGTGACCGATCCTCGTCCTTGTCTTCCGCTGGCTTGTCTTTTTGCCGGGCGCTCACTTGGTGGGCGCGCTTGCGGTGGCGTGCTCCCAATGCGAGCTGCTCCTTGGGCGCCCATCTGCCTTGTGCTTCCAACCCGAGCTGTGACGTGCTCCCAATGCGAGCTGCTCCTTCGGCGCCCCTCTGCCTTGTGCTTCCAAACCGAGCTGTGGCGTGCTCCCAATGCGAGCTGCTTCTTGGGCGCCCATCTCCCTTGTGCTTCCAACCCGAGCTGTGGCGTGCTTCCAACCCGAGCCGTGGCGTGCTCCCAATGCGAGCTGCGCCTTGGGCGCCCATCTGCCTTGTGCTTCCAACCCGAGCTGTGGCGTGCTTCCAACCCGAGCTGTGGCGTGCTCCCAATGCGAGCTGCTCCTTGGGCGCGCCCGTCTGCCTCGTGCTTCCAACCCGAGCTGAAAAACGTTAAACCGTGACCGATCCTCGTTCTTGTCGTCCGCTGGCTTGTCTTTTTGCCGGGCGCTCACTTGGTGGGTGCGTTTCGTGCGAAGGGTGGTGCGGTGAACGCGCTGCTTGTCGGGTCTACCTGAAAATTGGCCTCGGGTCATTCGTAGGGTGGTCGGCTTGCGGTGTGTTGCCGTGTCCGCTTGGTAGCGCATGAGCAGTATTGACGGCAACGCTCATCTTGGGAAGGCACGGTGCAACACCGCAAGTGGTGCTTCTGTGGCTCCCAACGAGGGCTTGCTTCTTCGGTTGTTGGGTCCAAGATTTTCGGTTAAGTTACTTCGATGATGCCTATCACGCATTTCTCTTTCGGTGGAAGTGTCCTTTCGTGTGAAGGGTGGTGCGGTGAATGTGCTGCTTGTCGGGTCTGCTTGAAAATTGGCCTCGGGCCATTCGTAGGGCGGTCGACTTGCGGTGTGTTGCCGTGTCCGCTTGGTAGCGCATGAGCAGTATTGATGGCAACGCTCATCTTGGGAAGGCACGGTGCCAACACCGCAAGTGGTGCTTCTGTGGCTTGCTGTGGCTCCCAACGAGGGCTTGCTTCGTCGGTTGTTGGGTCCAAGATTTTCGGTTAAGTTACTTCGATGATGCCTATCACGCATTTCTCTTTCGGTGGAAGTGTCGTTTCGTGTGAAGGGTGGTGCGGTGAATGTGCTGTCTGCCGGGTCTGCTCGAAAAATGGCCTCGGGTCATTCGTAGGGCGGTCGGCTTGCAGTGTGTTGCCGTATCCGCTTGGTAGCGCATGAGCAGTATTGATGGCAACGCTCATCTTGGGAAGGCACTGGCAAACGAAGCCACACCAACACCGCAAGTGGTGCTCTGGTGGCTTGCTGTGGCTCCCAACGAGGGCTTGCGCCTTTGGTCTTCTTTCGGTTGCTGGGTCCAAGCTTTTCGGTTAAGTGCCTTCGATGATGCCTATCACGCACTTCTCTGCCGGTGGAAGTGTCATTTCGTGTGAAGGGTGGTGCGGCGAATGCTTTGTCTGCCGGGTCTGCCTGAAAATTGGCCTTGGGTCATTCGTAGGGCGGTCGGCTTGCAGTGTGTTGCCGTCTCTGCTTGGTAGCGCATGAGCAGTATGTCTGTTACGTGACTTCGACGACGCCTATCGTGCACTTCTCCATCGGTGGAAGTGTCATTTCGTGTGAAGGGCGGTGCGGTGAATGCGTCGCATGCCGGGTCTGCCTGAAAACTGGCCTCGGGTCATTTGTAGGGCGGTCGGCTTGCGGTGTGTTGCCGTCTCCGCTTGGTAGCGCATGAGCAGTGTTGAGGGCGATGCTCGTCCCGGGATGGCACGGCAGAACAGACCTCATTTCCTCCCAAGCGGTGGTGTTTTGGGGCATTTTGTCTTCTCCCGACAAGGGCTTGCATCTTTGCCTTCTCTCGGATTACTTGTCCCTCCCGGTTGCCGGATCCAAGTGTCCAAGATGTTGCCTTCCATGCACTTCCCCGCCGATGGAAGTGTCATTTCGTGCGATGGTTGGTGCGGCTCCACTTGATAGCGCATGAGCCTTAACGTCGGCAATGCTCCCCCTTGGGAAGGCATGGGTAAACAAAAACCCATTTCAACCGCAAGTGTGGCTTGTTGCACGTTTGGTCTCCTTTCGCGTATCTTTGTCCCTCCCGGTTGTCGGTTAAATTAACTACGGCGGTGTTTCCTATCATGCACTTCTCCACTGGTGGAAGTGTCATTTCCGTGCGAAGGGTGGTGCGGTGAGTGCGTTGTTTGTCGGGTCTGCTTGAAAATTGGCCTTGGGCCATTTGTAGGGCGGTCGACTCTCAGCGTGCCGTCGATTCACTCGGTAACACATGAGCGGTAATGTTGGCAATGCTCATCTTCGGAGGCACCGGAAAACAAAGTCCATTTCCATCGCACATTCGATGTGGAGTTTTGGGGTTTGTGGTGGCTTCGCACGAGGGCTTGCCTTTTCATTGTTGGGCCTTTGTGGAGGCCCGTCTTATTGTGCTTGTACTTATTCCATATTGGTATAACTGTGCATACCGAGACCATTTGTAAGAGCATTGATAGGAATCTTTGGCAGGGGCACATCAACGGTGTGATTCCCCTTCGAAAGCGTTTTTTGAGGCTCAATTGTTTTTGGTGGGCAGTGCGGGGTTTGCCTCGCCGTGTGGGAAAACCACACGGCGAAGCT
>BSBM01003294.1:0-109169 GCA_027924585.1 Larix kaempferi
GGGAGGGAGAGTGAGGTAGATGTTGGAAGGGGGGATCAGAAGGGAGAGGGGAGTAGAGGGGTATCATAATGGATAGGAAGGGAGCAACGGGGGAGTAGAATGGAGAGGAGGGGAGTGGAAGAGGGAAAGCGAGTGGGGAGGAAAGAATAGGAAGATAAGGGGATGGGGATCAAGAGAGAGAGGGGTAATAGAGGGAAGGGTAGAGCAGGAGGGGTAGTGGGGGTGGGGTGTTGAGAGGGATGAATAGGGGCATAGGTGCAGGGGGGGGGGAAGGGGAATGGATAAAGGGGGAACGGGGGTAGAGAGGGAGGAAGAAGGTTGGAGGGGGAGGGAGAGGGAATAAGGGAGGGGAGGGTGAGGGGGGGGATAGGAGTGGGAGGGAGGGGGATGGAGATGGGGGGAAGTATGAGGGTTAAGGGGAAGAAAGGGGAGTGGGAGGAAGGAGGAGGAAGTTAGAGGGAGGGAGGGGGAGAGGGGAGTGCAGAAGGAGGGGAGCAGGAGGGAGAGGCGGGAAGGGGTGAGGAGAGGAAGGGATAGGTGCAGAGGGGCAGGGGAATTGGAATGGAAAGGGATGGAGAGAGGGAGGGAGTGGGAGAGAGAGAGGGGGGAGGGTCGAGTAGAAGTGAGAGGGGAGCATAATGGACAGGAGGAGATACAAAGAGGGAGAGGGAGAGGGAGAGGGGAGAGGAAAGGATAGGAGGGGGATGGGGAGGGAGTTATATCAACCGATGTTCAAATTTTGACAAGAATAGGTTCATCCGAGAACAATGTGTGGTTTGTCAATAGAGAGTCCCTACATAGAAGTTGACATAAAATAATACATTGTTTTGTCTATAGCTTCCTATGTATAAAAATAATAGTGTTTCTTTACTAAATTAATAACATTTTATTCTTGTTTAAGTTGTTGATAATGGTAGATTCAAAATTCAAACAAATCCATAGGTTATGTGTCTTGTAACTTATGATTTATACCCCCATTATTAACAATGGAAAGGTCAGGTTGTAGATTTGGTTACCCCTTATCTTAAGGATCAAAAAATGGATGATTTTTTCTTAGTGGAAAATTGTTTTCCAATGATCTAGTATATGCAATCTCACAATAAAATAACTCTAGCATTACATAACATGATACCTGAGGTATTTGTTAGTATTTCAAAATGTTAACATCTAGTTCATATCCTAAAACATGGAAATGCACTCATAAAATGAAATTATGATTTTGTTTTCTCCTTCAAGTCATTTTAGAATTCTATGATCCAAATAGAATAAACTAGCCATATGAGCAATGATTTACTTTATCTAATTTGAAAAAAAAAACATGCCCAAGTAGTCAAAAGAACTCTTGCTCCTGTAATTTTCTTGAATTTAATTACATGAGTTACTCCCTAATATTGATTTAAGAGACCACTCTATTATCTTGTTATTTAAT
Source organism: Larix kaempferi (assembly GCA_027924585.1). Taxonomy (NCBI): domain Eukaryota; kingdom Viridiplantae; phylum Streptophyta; class Pinopsida; order Pinales; family Pinaceae; genus Larix; species Larix kaempferi. The sequence continues at coordinate 1,430 of BSBM01003294.1, forward strand.
TTAATTTGAGATTTTTTAAAAATAATCTATAAATAAAATGTTTTACATATTAATAAACCAATATATTTAAATAATAAAATAGCCATAAAATAAAAAAATAAATCAAATCAAATCATTCCTAGATAGTAAGGTTACTTCACCTAAACAAACCAACCCATTTAAAGAGTATAAAACAAATATGAATCATATCTCTAAATAGGTTCTATGAATTTTTTTTCTCTACCTTTAATTATAGATTAAAAATTAGATTATCAAATAAATATTTTTATGAAAATTACAAAATGTCCGAAAAATATCAATTTTTTATTTCAAATTTTCATAGTATTACTTTACTAAATTAATTTCTCCAAATTTTCTTTAACCGAGGAATAAAATTTCTTATCATATCCGATAAAGAACTATTAAGTTTTTGGTAAATTCAATTTATTCATTCTATAATCCAAACATACTATTAGTGTGTACAAGACCCATCAATTTATACATTATAAAGGATACGAGGGTACTCTCAAGTTTAGACAAATATAGTTTTTTTGGTAGTGAAGTAAATTTGTATTAGTAACTTGTTTTATCATAAGCTAATGACAAAGAAACATATTTGCATGGACTATTTCACATACCAATTTATTATAAACTGTGTTAGATGGATAGGTGGTTTAGGGTTTTTATCAAACCTCTATATAATAACAAGAAGTTCCATTGTAATTCCTTGAAAAATTGTGGGAAGGATTGTTTTTATGGCACCATGCCACTACTTTTACAATTCTGAATTCTAGAGGGATGGAATGTGTATCCGTTTAGGATCGCAAAAAATTATAGGCTCACTCATACACACGGCCTTTCTTTCTTGGGCGCAATCCTAATACCCCTACCTAATATCTTACCATTTCAAATAACATTCATTAGGACCAAACATTGGTTTCCACCTTGAGCCATAGGTTACTAGAAACTAACCCATTCATTGCACTCTACCCCACTAGGGAGGATCTTTAGGTGATGGTGCATGAGGGATTCATGGAGGATCCTTTACTCCTTGCGCTAAAGTCTAGCCATGAGAGGTCAGCATGGATATATTATACAACTATGTTGGCTATGAAATAGTAGTATCCTCCAACCTCATTCTTGTAAATAAAAACATCCGGAAAGGATTTATTGATTTTTACATAAATAACATTTTTCTCTTGTAAGTATGTCAACTTGTGTGTTGGTATTTGAGAGAGGGTCACAATGTGCTATCAACCCATGTTCAAATTTTAACAAGAATATATTCATCCTAGAACAATGTGTGGTTTGTGAATAGATAGTCCCTACATAGAAGTTGACATAAAATAATACATTGTTTTGTCTATAGCTTCCTATGTATCAAAATAATGTTGTTTCTTTACCAAATTAATAACATTTTATGCTTGTTTGAGTTGTTAATATTGATAGATTCAAAATTCAAACAAATTCATAGGTTATGTGTCTTGTAACTTACAATTTATACCCCCACTATGAACAATGGAAAGGTTGGGTTGTAGATTTGGTTACCCCTTATCTTAAGGATCAGATAATGGATGTTTTTTTCTTAGTGGAAAATTGTTTTCCAATGATCTAGTATATGCAATCTTACAATAAAATAACTCTACCATTACATTACATGATAAGTGAGGTATTTGCTAGTATGTCAAAATGTTAACATCTATTTCATATCCTAAAATATTGAAATGCACTCATAAAATGAAATTACCATTTTATTGTCACCTTTAAGTCATTTTAGAATTATACGATCCAAATAGAATAAACTAGCCAAATGAGCAGTGATTTAATTTATCTAATTTGAAACAAAAACATGACCAAGTAGTTAAAAGAACTCTCGCTTATGTAATTTTCTTGAATTTAATTACATGAGTTACTCCCTAATAGTGATTTAAGAGACCAATTTATTATCTTGTTATTTAATTTTATTTGAGATTTTTTAAAAATAATCTATAAATAAAATGTTTTACATATTAATAAACCAATATATTTAAACAATAAAAAAACCATAAAATAAATAAAATAAAATCATTCCTAGATAGTAAGGCTATTTCATCCAAACAAGGAAACCTATTTAAAGAGTATAAAACAAATATGAATCATATCTCTAAATAAATGCTATGAAAATTTTTATCTACCTTTAATTATAAAATAAAAATTAGATTATCAAATAAGTATTTTTATGAAAATTACCAAGTGTGAAAAAAATCTTAATTTTTTTATTTTAAATTTTCGTAGTATTACTTTACTAAATTAATTTCTCTAAATTTTATTTAACCCGAATAAAATTTCTTATCATATCCAATAAACAACTATTATGTTTTTGGTATATTCAATTTATTCATTCTATATATCCAAACATACTATTAGTGTGTAAAAGACCGATTAGTTTATAGATTATAGAGGATACGAGGGTACTCTAAAGTTTGGACAAATATGCTTTTTTGATAATGAAGTAAATTTGTATTAGTAGTGTTTTATCATAGGTTAATAATAAAGTTTCATTTTCTAAATATATATTCATATAATGCACAACAATGCATATTTTGTTTGTTCTATTCATATTTAGATTGTTATATTTAAACATGGTAACATGCATCATCTTCATATTTAGATCAATATATTAAAACATTATAATTACTTATATTAAATTATTACATTAAAATATTGTAATATTCATTTTCTTCATATATATAAGTCATTATATTAAAACATTGTAGATATTTATAAAACAATTTTTTTTTTTAACTAGTTTGACTTTAGCTCATATTAAATATTTTAAGTAGGATTGAATTCCATACTTACTTACAAATATATTTTTTGGTGATGAATTAAGAAACTAATTTTTCATGAGTTGTGTTTTATTATAAGTTAATAATAAAATTTCATTCTCTAAATATATATTTATATAAATTCTTCCAACAATCATAAATAATAATAAAAATTCTCCAAAAATAATAATAAATGTTTTTTTTTTAGCTTTAGTGGTTTACCTTATTATCTTACGAGGGACCAATCACATCTAATATAAATTTCATCATTAAATTATGCACTTTACTAAAATGTTATTCGTACAACACATTTTTAACAAACAAATAATATGAATTTCATCATTAAATTATGCACTTTACTAACTTATTGTTATTCGTACAACACATTTTTAACAAACATGACTTTGATTATTATGATTAAAACCTTTTTTTCAAACTGCTACATCTATATCGTTGGTAACTTTATAATTGTTTTCGAAAAAGCTTGAGAAAGAGTGACGATGAGCAATGTTTCCATTATTAAAATAGCCGTTGATAAGCAATGTTCCCATGATTAAAATAGCCTTTAGCCGTTGTAACTTTATAATTGTTTTGGGAAAAGCTAGAAAAGGGTGACGATGAGCAATGTTCCCATGATTAAAATAGCTGTTCATAAGCAGTGTTTCCATGATTAAAATAGCCGTTGTAGGGTGCTTTTTAAACAACGATGAAAAGAGCCGTTGGATGGTGGTTTAAAGCTTTTTAAACCAACATGAAAACAGCCGTTGGAGGGTGCTTTTTAAACAACCATGAAAATAACCGTTTCATCGAAATCTTATGTCAGTTTAAGCATCAAGCGTTGCTATTTTTTTTTTTCTTTCCATTTCCTCGTGCACTAATCCGCTCCTTCTAGCTCTTCCCACTCCATTCCTCTGTATCATTTGTGTCTCCGCTTTGTGCGATGCAGAGAGGTAGTGTTGTGAGATGCAGAGAGATAGTGTTTTGTTTCAGAAGAGCCGTTGGATTGTACCAGTCACTATGATCACATCGATATACTTAGTGTTATAATTCCTCTCCAAGATTGTGTTGAACATGCCTTTCAAGAAAATATGGATGCAGAATCTTTTCGATGGGCCTCTCTCAACAAAATCAGCGATGTCTGGATTCTCATGCACAGGATGCAATTGCTACTGGTGATATCTTCAGGGAGACCCTCAAATTATAGGACCTCGGATGTCTGTCGGCTCTTAAATCTATTTCTGCAAAGGTCGAGGCAGTTCTCCAAAAGAAAATCATACCCTAAAGAAACTACGACACAGGGTTAGTTGTTAAATTGCACATTCCAGATTTCTGTTGTTAACTTGCACATCCCAGAATGGATTTTATATAGAACTTTCCTGGAGTTAGCTAGAAACGAGCAAGAGGGCGAAAATCAAATGGGACAAATTGCGACTCGATGTGGATGGTATCCTGTTCACTTGGATTCGATTGTTACAGATGGTAAGTTCATTTGCTATCTTCTTGTTTTTTTCATTACCTCTGATTTATTATTATTAAATTCTGGTCCTATCAATCCAATAAAAATATAGCAGTTCTTTGTTTTAATTTATCATCCTGGTTAATCCAATAGATTAATCTGTGCATTTTCTTAACCCATTCGAAAAATATCTTTCCAAAACTGAGAAAGAGCAATTCTGTTTTTATTTTTTCATAACTATCTATCCTTTGTAGATTCAAGAATACAGAGAAGAAGAAACGTGCAGAAGACCTCCCAGTTTAAATGCTGCAGAGGATAGGCAGGCACCGAATAATTTAGCGAATGCGGAGAATAGGAGGGTACCCACTAGTTTAGACGGATAAATTTTCAGGTATTGAGCTAGATATCTGGATTATTGTAGTTGAAGATTATATATGAAAAAGATGATGACATGATTAATTTTGAACTCGTTTATAATATAATCTAGCTGAAATACACTCAGATAAAAAAAAATGAATTCCACCTTAAACATGTATTGATAGGATTAGAATTATAGGTACTTAGAAGATCGATACAAAAGTCTTTTAGAAATACAACATCATCAGAAAATCCAGACATACAAAAGAGGCTTTTTTCTGCATTAATATTGAACAGCTTAATTATAATAAACATGCTATGAGATTTTGAATTTTTGGCACTTTTCGTATGGCTGGTTTAGAGCGGAAAGAACCTCTAATATTTCCTCTGATTATGAAATGTGTTTTCTAGAATTTTACTTATTTTCACATATATCAACCACAATTAGTTTTTAAAACATTACATCATGACTCATTCGGGTTTTTAAATCATTTTTAATGTTTTAAATTGGGTTAAGAAAAAAATTAATCTATTAAACTTAAATACGATTTAGCAGTAACATTTAGATTTATAATCCTATTTCATGATATTGAAGTTAAAACTCAATTGAATAGCTATTTTGAGAGGTTGACCCTCTACATCTCAACAATCGTGAATAAATCTAAATTAGGTTGTAAAATAGTTTTTGAAAATCAATTAAATTGTGATATAGTTATTTATTAAAACGAGCTTAAGGTTATATGAAGTTAGTTAATTATAATTTTATTTTAAATTATTAAAGATATATTTAATATAAAATCTCTCAATTATGGTTTAGTCAAAAGTTATCCTACATTGATCTTTTGTTTTGTATCAAAAATTAGTAATTTTTTTTTTAAATAATTATATTAATAAATTTAGATTTAATTATAAAATGCATATATTACATTTTTTAATTTTATTTGTTATAATTACTTTAAAATGTATTGTATTATATTATGTAAAAAAAATTATTAAAACAAATTCTCATTAAAATTGATATTTTATTTTCTTTTATTTACCCTTATTTTCATTGAATTTATCTTAGTGATATTTTTTTAAAATAAATTTATTTCAAAATATGTTTTACTTTTTATTGTAAACTTAGCCATAAGGAAATGACTGCCATGTGAGTGGCACTAGGAGGGGGAGGGGGAGGGGGAGGGGAGGGGTAGCGGGGGAGTGTGGAGGGAGATTGAGAGGGATAAGGGGGGGGTGGAGGTGGGGGGGGAGCATGATAGAAGGGAAGGGGGGAAAACGGATGTGAGGAGTGGGGGGATGGGGAGAGGTGCATAGGTGAGGAGTGGCGAGATTGGGAAAGGGTGAGGGGTAAGGGGAAGGGGGGGGAGCGGGAGTGGGAGCATGAGAGAAGGGTAAGGGGGAAAGGCAAAGGGAGGGAGAGAGGGAGCGGGGAGTGGGTGAGGAGGGGAAAGGGGGGGAGCGGGGAGCGTGGAGGGAGAGAGAGAGGGAGAAGGGGAGGGAGAGGGAGAGGGAGAGGGAGAGAGGAGGATGGGGAGGAGTAGGGTAGGTGTATGTGGAAGGGGGGAGGGAGAGGAAGGAGTGGGGGAAGGAGGGGGGAGGGGGGGTGGAGAGGTGGAGGGGTAAGGGGAAGGTGGGAGGGGCGGAGGAAGAGGAGGGAGAGGGGAAATGGGGGGAGGAGGAGGGAGAAGGGGGAAGTGTAAAGGGAGAAGGAGAGTGATAAGGGGAGGGAGAGGGAGAAGTAGGGGTAGGGGTATGGGGAAGGGGGGAGGGAGAGTGAGGAGTGATGGAAGGGGGAAGGAGTGGGGGTAAGGGGAAGGTTGGAGGGGGGAGCGGGAGATGGTGAGGAGAGAAGGGGGACAGGGGGAAGGGGGGAGTAGGGGGGGGAGCAGGAGTGAGAGCATGAGAGAATGGGAAAGGGGAAAGATGGGGTGGGTGGGAACAAAAAGGAGAGGGGGGAAAGGATATGAATGGGGAGGTAAAGTAAGGGAGAGGAGGGGGGTACAGGATGCAAAGGGGGAAGGGAGGGATCGGGAGGGGTAGGGTGGAGCGTGATGGAGATGGGGAAGCGAGGGAGAGAGGGAGGGAGAGGGATAGAGAGGGAGGGTGAGGGGGGAGGGTGGAGCAGAAAGGAGAGGTGATAAGAGGGGGAGCATAATGGAGAGGAGGGAAGTGGCAGTGGGTGAGGGGAAGGGGAGGAGAGGGAATGTGGAGGGGGAGGGATAGGGATAGGGATAGGGAGAGGGAGTGAGGGGGGATGGATAGGGAGAGGGAGTGAGGGGGGAGTGGGAGGAGTAGGGGTAGGTGTATGTTGAAGGGGGGAGGGAGGAGTAAGGAGTGTTGGGAGGGGGAAGGATGGGGGAGGGGGATAGAGAGGTGTACTAGTAAGGGGAAGGTGGGAGGGGGGGAAGGTGGGAGGGGGAGGGAGAGGGGGAAGGGGGGTGGAGGAGGGAGAGGGGTGAAGGTCGAAGTGTTGAGGGAGAAGGGGAGGGAGAGGGAGAAGAAGAGAGGGGGAGAGGGAGGAGTAGGGGTAGGGGTATGGAGAAGTGGGGAGGGAGAGTGAGGAGTGGTGGTAGGGAGAAGGAGTGGGGAAGGGAGGGAGGTGTGGGGCTAAGGGGAGTTGGGAGGGGGAGCGAGAGATGGTAAGGGGTAGGGGTAGCAGGTGGAGGGGAGGGGTAGCGAGAGCATGATAGAAGGGGGAAAGGGTATGAATGGGTAGGTAGAGTGAGGGACAGGACAGGGGAGAGGGAGGGACCGAGAGGGGGAGGGGGAGCATGATGGAGTTGGGGGAGGGGGGAGAGAGGGAGGAGAGGGAGGTTTTACGGGGGGAGGGGGGGAGGAAAGAGGAGAGTGGATCATAGGGGGAACCGAATAGAGAGGAGGGAAGCGGGAAGGGAAGAGGCGGGGAGGTAAAAATAGGAGGGGAGGGGGAGGGGGAGCGAGAGGGAGAGGAGGGGATGGGGTTAGTAGAGCGATGGAGATGGGAAAAGGTGGAGGGGAAGGGGAAGGGGGATGGAGACGTGGGAAGTAGGGGAGAGTGGGAGGTAGAGGGATGGCACGGGAGGGAGTGAGAGAGGGGTGAGAGTGAGGGGGATGGAGGGGGAGGGATGGGAGAAGGAGGGGATGGGAGTTGTTGGGGGAGAGGGATAAGGGGGACATAGAGGGAGTGGGAGGGAGAGGGGGTGGATGATTAATGGGAGGGAAAGGGGAGAGGTAGGGAGGAGGAGAGGAGGAGGGGTGAGGGTGGGGAGGGGGAGGGAAAGTGGTGGAGGGGTAAGTTTAGGGGAAGCGGGGATTGATATGGTGGGGGGGGGTGGGAAAGGGAGGGAGATGGGCGGAGAGGGGTGAGAGCGAGGGGGATGGAGGGGGAGGGATGGGAGAAGGGAGAGGATGGGAGTGGTTGGGGGGAGAGTGATAAGGGGACAAAGAGGGAGTGGGAGGGAGACGGGAGAGGTAGGGAGGAGGAGAGAGAGGGGTTAGGGTGGGGAGGGGGAGGGAAAGTGGTGGACGGGTAAGGTTAGGGGAAGCGGGATTGATATGGGGGAGGGGGGTGAGAGAGGGAAGGAGATGGAGGGAGAGGGGATAATGAAGGAGAGTGGAGTAAAGGGGGCTCATAATGGAGAGGAGGAGAGTGGAAGGGGGAGAGGGAGGGGTGGGGGTAAAAATAGGAGGGGAGGTAGAGGGAGTTGTAGGAGGAGAGGAAGGGAGAGGAGGAGAGGGAGGGAGAGGGGGGGAGAGGGTTAGAGATGGAGGGGAAGGGGAAGGGGGATGTGGGGGAGAGAGGGAGTTATAAGCATGGATGGGGAGGGAGATGGAGTGAGAGAAGGGGGGGAGAAGGGTGAGAGATGGGGAGAGGTGTGGGATGGAGGGGGATGGAGATAGTGGGATAAGAAGGGTGGGGGAGGGGAAGGGAGAGGGGAATCCGAAGGGAGAGGAGGGGATCGGGTGGGGAAGAGGGAGAGGGGGAGTGGGTGGTAGTGGGAGGGAGAGGGGGGTAACGGGGTAAGTGGGAAGGAGAGACAGGAGGGAGGGAGGGAGGGAGGGAGGAGGGGGTGCAAGAAAGAGAGGGGGGAGAGTTGGGGAGATGGAGTGGGAGGAGAAAGTGGAGGGAGAGGGCGGAGGGGGGAGGGTGGCTGGGAGAGAGAGGGAGAGTGAGGGAGATGAGGGCAGGGGGAAGACAAAGGGGACATTGGAGTAGAGGATTAGCATAATTTAGAGGAGGGGAGAAACGGGGGATTAGAATGGAGAGGAGGGGAGTGGGAGAGGGAGAGCGATTGGGGGGAGGAAAGGATAGGAGGAGAAGGGGAGGGGGATCAAGAGGGTGAGCGGTAATAGAGGGAAGGGCAGAGTAGGAGGGAGAGTGAGGAGGGGTGTGGAGAGGGAGGAAGAGGGGCATAGGTGGAGGGGGAGGGGAAGGGGAATGTAGAAAGGGGGAGGGGGGGAGAGAGGGAGGGAGACTGTTGGAGGGGGGAGGGAGAAGGTTTGGGGGGAGGGAGAGGGAGTGACATAGGGGAGGGAGAGGGGTGGAGGTGGGGGTAATATGGGGGTTAAGCGACAGAGAGGGGAGGGAGAGGAAGGAGGAGGAAGTTGGAGGGAGCGAGGGTGAGAGGGGAGGGAGGGAGGGGGGGAGAAGGAGTTAGAGGGGGGAAGAGGTGAGGAGAGGAAGGGATAGGTGCATAGAGGGAGGGGGATGGGAATTAGAATGGAGAGGGATGGATAAAGGGAGGGAGTGGGAGACAGACAGGGGGAGGGTGGAGCAGAAGTGAGAGGGGAGCATAATGGAGAGGAGGAGAGCTAGAGAGGAAGAGGTAGAGGGGGGGAGGAAAGGATAGGATGCGAGGGGGAGGGAGTTCTATCACCCATGTTCAATTTTGACAAGAATAGATTCATCCTAGAACAATGTGTGGTTTGTCAATAGAGAGTCCCTACATAGAAGTCGACATAAAATAATACATTGTTCTGTCTATAGCTTCGTATGTATCAAAATAATGGTGCTTCTTTACTAAATTAATAACATATTATTCTTGTTTAAGTTGTTGATATTAATATATTCAAAATTCAAACAAATCCATAGGTTATGTTTCATGTAACTTATGACTTATACCCCCATTATGAACAATGGAAAGGTGAGGTTGTAGATTTGGTTACCCCTTATCTTAAGGATTGAAAAATGGATGATTTTTTCTTAGTGGAAAATTGTTTTCCAATGATCTAGTATATGCAATCTCACAATAAATAACTCTACCATTACATTACATGATAACTAAGGTATTTGTTAGTATGTCAAAATATTAACATCTAGTTCATATCGTAAAATATGGAAATGCACTCATAAAATGAAATTATGATTTTGTTGTCACCTCCAAGTCATTTTAGAATTATATGATCCCCAATAAAATAAACTAGCCATATGAACAATGATTTACTTTATCTAATTTGAAACAAAAACATGGCCAAGTAGTCGAAAGAACTCTCGCTCATGTAATTTTCTTGAATTTAATTACATTAGTTACTCCCTAATGGTGATTTAAGAGACCACTCTATTATCATTTTATTTAATTTTATTTGAGATTTTTTAAAAATAATATATAAATAAATTTTTTTTACATATTAATAAACCAATATATTTAAATAATAAAATAACCATAAAATAAATAAATCAAATCATTCCGAGATAGTAAAGCTACTTCACCTAAACAAACCAACCTATTTAAAGAGTATAAAACAAATATGAACCATATCTCTAAATAGGTTCTATGAAATTTTTTCTCAACGTTTAATTATAGATTAAAAATTAAATTATTAAATAAATATTTTTATGAAAATTACAAAGTGAGAAAAATATCAACTTTTATTTTAAATTTTCATAGTATTACTTTACTAAATTAATTTCTCTAAATTTTCTTTAACCGAGGAATGAAATTTCTTATCATATCCGATAACGAAATATTAAGCTTTTGGTATATTCAATTTATTCATTCTATATATCAAAGCATATTATTAATGTGTACAAGACCCATCAATTTATACATTATAAAGGATACAAGGTACTCTCAAGCTTAGACGAATATGGTTTTTTGGTAGTGAAGTAAATTTGTATTAGTAGTGTTTTATCACAGGCTAATGACAAAGAAACATATTTGCATTGACTATTTCACATACCAATTTATTATAAATTGTGCTAGATGGATAGGTGGTTTAGGGTTTTTATCAAACCTCTGTATAATAACAAGAAGTTTCATTGCATTTCCTTGGAAAATTGTGGAAAGAATTTTTTGTATGGCACCATGTCACTACTTTTACAATTGTGAATTCTAGAGGGATGGAAAGTGTATCCGTTTAGGATCGCAAAAATTATAGGCTCAATCATACATAGGGTCTTTCCCTCTTGGGTGCAAGCCTAATACCCCTACATAATATCTTACCATTTCAAATAACATTCATCAGGCCCAAACATTGGTTTCCACGTTCAGCCATAGACTACTACAAACTAATGCATTCATTGCACTCTACCCCACTAGGGAGGATCTTTAGGTGATGGTGGGTGAGGGCTTCGGCTTTTAATCCTTGCAGTAAATTCTAACCAAGAGAGGTGAGCATGGAATATTATACAACTATGTTGGCTATGAAAAAAATAGTATCCTCCAACCCTATTCTTGTAAATAAAAACACGAGGAAAGGATTTATTTATTTTTACATAAATAAAAATTTTCACTTGTAAGTATGTCAACTTGTGTGTTGGTATTTGAGATATGGTCACAATGTGCTATCAACCCATGTTCAAATTTTGACAAGAATATATTCATCATATAACAATGTGTGGTTTGACAATAGAGAGTTCCTACATAGAAGTCTACATAAAATAATACATTTTGTCTATAGCTTCCTATGTTTCAAAATAATGGTGTTCCTACGAAATTAATAGCATTTTATGCTTGTTTAAGTTGTTGATATTGATAGATTCAAAATTCAAACAAATCCATAGGTTATGTGTCTTGTAACTTACCATTTATACCCCCACTATGAACAATGGAAAGGTTGGGTTGTAGATTTGGTTACCCCTTATCTTAAGGACCATATAATGGATGGTTTTTTCTTAGTGAAAAATTGTTTTCCAATGATCTAGTATATGAAATCTCACAATAAAATAACTCTACCATTACATTACATAATGATCTAGTATATGAAATCTCACAATAAAATAACTCTACCATTACATTACATGATAACTCAGGTATTTGTTAGTATGTCAAAATGTTAACATCTATTTTATATCCTAAAATATGGAAATGCACTCAAAAAATGAAATTAGGATTTTGTTGTCACCTTCAAGCATTTTAGAATTATACGATCCAAATAGAAGAAACTAGCCATATGGAGTCATGATTTACTTATCTAATTTGAAACAAAAAACATGACCAAGTAGTTAAAAGAACTCTCGCTCATATAATTTTGTCGAATTTAATTACATGAGTTATTCCCTACTAGTGATTTAAGAGACCACTCTATTATCTTGTTATTTAATTTATTTGAGATTTTTTAAAAATAATCTATAAATAAATTTTTTTTACATATTAATAAACCAATATATTTAAATAAATATAAAAGATCCATAAAATAAATAATGAATAAAATAAAATCATTTTAGATAGTAAGGCTAATTCATTTAAACAACTCAAACTATTTAAGGAATACAAAACAAATATGAACCATATCTCTAAATAGGTTCTATGAATTCTTTTCACTACCTTTGATTATAGTTAAAAATTAGATTATCAAATAAATATTTTTAGGAAAATTACAAAATGTGAAAAAATCTCAATTTTTTTATTTTAATTTTTCATAATATTATTTATCCAAATAAAATTTCTTATCACATCCGATCCAGAACTATTAATTTTTTGTTAAAATCATATTCAATTAAATTCGTTCTATATATCCAAACATACAATTAGTGTGTGCACGACCGGTCAATTTAGGCATTATAAAGGATACGAGGGTACTCTCACGTTTAGACAAATATGTTTTTGGGTAGTGATGTGTATAGTGGTGTTTTATCATAGATTAATGATAAAGTTACATTTTCTAAGAATATATTTGATATAAGGTATAACAATGTATATTTTGTTTATACTCTTTATATTTTACATTGTTATATTGAAACATGGTAACGTGCATCATCTTCATGCTTCCAAACATTGTAATTATTTATATTATATTATTGAATTATTATATTGAAATGTTTGAAATATTTATTTTCTTTATATATAAGTTATTATATTAAAACATTTTAGATATTTATAGATTAAAATAAAAAATTATTAAGTTTGATTTTATTTCATAAATTATATTTCTTAGGTAGAATTGAAATCGATACTTACATACAAATATATTTTGTTTTTTGATAATGAATTAGAAAACTAAATTTTTATGAGTTGTGTTTTATTAAAGATTAATAATAAATTTTCATTCTTTAAATATATATTTATACAAAAATTTTCAATAATCATAAATAATAAAAAAAATCTCCAATAATAAATTTTCCAATAATAATAATAAATGACTTTTTTCAACTTAAATGATTTACCTTATTATCACATTCTTTTGTATACCATTGATTTATTATTAATATAAATTTCATCATTAAATTATGCACTTTACTAAATGTTATTAGTACAACACATTTTTAACCAACAAAAAATATGAATTTCATCATTAAGGCTTTACTAACATATTGTTTATTCGTACAACACATTTTTAAGAAACATGACTTGGATTATTATGATTATTTTTTTTTTCAAACTGCTAAATATCGTTGGTAACTTTATAATTGTTTTTGAAAAAGCTAGAGAAAGAAAGAGTGACGATGAGCAATGTTCCCATGATTAAAATAGCCGTTGATAAGCAATGTTCCCATGATTAAAATAGCAGTTAGCCATTGTAATTGTATAGTTGTTTTTGTAAAAGCTAGAGAAAGAGTGACGATGAGCAATGTTCCCATGATTAAAATAGCCGTTGATAAGCAATGTTCCATGATTAAAATAGCCGTTGTAGGGTGCTTTTTAAACCACTATTGAAAGAGTCGTTGGATGGTGCTTTTTAAACAAGCATGAAAATAGCCGTTTCATCGAAATCTTATGGTAGTTTACACATCAAGCGTTGCTATTTATGTTTTTATTTTTCCATTTCCTCGTGCCCTAATTCACTCCTCCTAGCTCTTCCCACTCGATTCCTCTGTATCATTTTTGTCCCGGATTTGTGCGATGCAGAGAGGTAGTGTTTTGTTTCAGAAGAGCCGTTCGATTGTACCAGTCACTATCACATCGATATACTTAGTGTTATAACTCCTCTCCAAGACTGTTGAACATGCCTTTCAAGAAAATATGGATGCAGAAGCTAATTTTCGATGGCCTCTCTCAACAAAATCAGCGATGTCTGGATTCTGATGCACAAGCTGCTATTGCTACTGGTGATATACTGGTGATATCTTCAGGGAGACCCTCAGATTATATGACCTCAGATGTCTGTCGGCTCTTAAATCTATGTCTGCAAAGGCCGAGGCAGTTCTCCAAAAGAAAATCATACCCTAAAGAAACTTCGACACAGGGTTAGTTGCTAAATTGCACATTCCATATTTCTGTTGTTAACTTGCACATCGCAAAATGGATTTTATACAGAACTTTCCTGGAGTTAGATGGAAACGAGCAAGAGGGCGAAAATCAAATGGGACAAAATGCGACTGGGTGTGGATGGTATCCTATTCACTTCGATTCGATTGTTACAGATGGTAAGTTCATTTGCTATCTTCTTGTTTTTTTCATTACCAATGATTTATTATTATTAAATTCTGGTCCTATCAATCCAGCAGAAATATAGCAATTCTCTGTTTTAATTTATCAACCTGGTTAATCCAATAGATTAATCTATGCATTTTCTTAACCCATTCAAAACATCTGTTTCCAAAACTGAGAAAGAGCAATTCTGTTTTTATTTTTTATATAGTCGTATTCATTTTTTCACAACTCTTTATCCTTTGTAGATCCAAGAATACAGAGAAGAAAAAGCGTGTAGAAGACCTCCCAGTTTAATGGCTGCAGAGGATAGGCAGGAACCCACTAATTTAGCGAATGCAGAGGATAGGAGGGTACCCACCAGTTTAGACAGATAAATTTTCAGGTATTGAGCTAGATATCTGGATTATTGTAGTTGAATATTATATATGAAAAAGAAGATGTCATGATTAATTTTGAGCTCATTTATAATATAATCTAGCTTAAATACACTCGGATAAAAAAAAAATGAATTCCACCTTAAACATGTATTGATAGGATTAGAATTATAGGTACTTAGAAGATCGATACAAAAGTCTTTTAGAAATACAACATCATCAGAAAATCCAGACATAATAAAGAGTCTTTTTCTGCATTAATATTGAACAACCTAATTATCATAAACATGCTATGAGTGTTTGAATTTTTGGCATTTTTAGAATGGCTGGTTTAGAGCGGCAAGAACCTCTAATATTTCCTCTAATTTTATGAAATGGATTTCTATAATTTTTCTTATTTCAAAATATATCAACCGCAACTAGTTTTTAGAACATTACATCATGACTCATTACGGTTTTTAAATCATTTTTAATATTTTAAATTGGGTTAAGAAAAAAATTAATCTATTGAACTTAAATACAATTTAGCAGTAACATTTAGAGTTATAATCCTATTTCATGATATTGAAGTTAAAACTCTATTAAATATTTATGTTGAGAGGTTGACCCTCACATCTCAACAACCGTGAATAGAGATAAATTAGGTTGTAATAGGGTTCTTCAAAATCAATTAAATTGTGATATAGTTATTTATTAAAAAGAGCTTACCGTTATATGAAGCGGTTAACCATAGTTTTATTTTAAATTATTAAAAATATATTTAATAGAAAATCTATGAGATTATGGTTTAGTCAAAAGTTATCATATAATGATTATTTGTATAAAAAATTATTAATTTTTTTTAAAAATAATTATATTAATAAATTTGGATTTCATTATAAAATACATATATTACATTTTTTTATATTTTATATGTTATAATTACTTTAAAATGTATTATATTATATTATGTAAAAAAATTATTAAAAACAATTCTCATTAAAATTGATATTTTATTTTCTTTTATTTACCCTTATTGTCATTGAATTTAGCTTAGTGATATTTTTTTAAATAAATTTATTTCAAAATGTGTTTTACATTTTATTATATACTTCGTCATAACGAAATGGCTAGCATGCGAGTGGCACTAGGAGGGGGAGTGGGAGGTGTAGGGGGGAGTGTGGAGGGAGAAGGAGAGGGATAAGGGGAGTGGGAGGGAGAGGGAGGAGTAGGGGGGTACGGGGAAGGGGGGAGGGAGAGTGAGGAGTGGCGGAAGGGGGAGAGGTGTAGGGGTGAGGGGAAGGTAGGAGGGGGAGCGGGAAAGGGTGAGGCATAGAGGGGAGGGAGAGGGGGGGGGCGGGGGAGCGTGAGTGTGAGCATGAGAGAAGGGGAAGGGGGAAAGATGGGGGGAGTGGGAAGGAGAGGGAGGAGAGGGGGAGGAATGGGGAGGGAGAGTGAGGGAGAGGGGGGTGCGGGGAGCATGATGGACAGGGGGGATGGAGGGACTGTGAGTGGGTGAGAAGTGGGGGAAACGGGGGTGGGTGAGGATGGGAAGGGGGGAGAAAGGGGGGGGGTGAAGAGGTGTAGGGGTAATGGGAAGTTGGGAGGGGGAGAGGGGTATGGGGAGGGAGAACGGGGAAGGGGGGAAGGGGGAGGGAGAAAGGGAGCAAGAGAGAGAGTGGGGGAGGGGTTGGGAGAGGTGGTGGGGGAGGGGAAGGGTAATGGATGGGGGGAGGGGGGAGAGAGGGAGAAAGAAGGTCGGCGGGAAATGGAGAGGGAGTGAGAGAGAGGAGGGAGAGGGGTGGAGAGTGGTGGGAGGGAGGGGTGGAGAGTGGTGGAGAGGGGGGTAGTGGGAGGAAAGAGGAGGAAGGGGGGTTAGAGTAAGGGGGAAGGGGAGGGGGAGGGTGGGGAGGGGGGAGTAAAAGGGAGAGGATGGGAGTGGGTTGCGGAGAGAGACAAGAGGAAGGGGAGGGAGTGGGATGGAGAGGGGATGGAGGGGGAGTAAGAGGGAGAGAGGGGAGGAAGAGAGGGAGGTGGGGGAGAAAGAGGGAGGGGTGGGGAGAGGGAGGGAGAGGGATACAGAGGGAGGGGGAGGGGAATAAGGATGTATATGGGGGAGGGGGGAGAAAGGGATGGAGAGGGATGCAGGGGGAGTAGAAAGGAGAGGGGAGAAGAGGGGTAACAGAATGGAGATGAGGGGAGCGAGAGGCAGAGAGGGATAGCGGGGTAGGTATAAATAGGAGGGGAGCGGAAGTGATATGGAGGGGTAGAGGAAGGGAGAAGGGGAGAAGGAGGGAGACGGGGGGATGGAGGGAGAGGGGTGGGAAGTAGGGGGTGGAGATGGGGGGAGCAGGAGGGTAAGGGGGTAGAGGGGGAGGAATGAATTGAACGTTAGAAGGAGGAAGGGGGGGTGAGGTGAAGTGGGAGAGGGAGTGAGAGGGTTAGAGGTGGAGGGGAGGAAGGGAGATGAAGAGGGTGGGAGCGGGGAAAAGAGGGAGGGAGATGGATTGACAAGAGAGGAGAGGGGGGGAGAGTGGTGGGATGGAGACAAGGGGAGTGTGAGGGAGATGGATGAGAGGGGGTTAGGGGGAGTAAGGAGGAGGAAGGGGGGGGAGGGAGGGGGACCAGGACAAAGAGGTATAGGGGGGAAAGGTGGAGTAGAAAGGAGAGGATGGGAGTGGGTGGGTGAGAGGGATAAGGGGAGGGGGAGGGAGAGGGAGGGAGAGGGGGAAGAGTGGGAGTGGAAGGGAGAGGGGAGGGGGAGGGAGGGAGAGGGGGAAGAGAGGGAGTGGAAGGGAGAGGGGAGAGGGAGGGAGAGGGGGAAGAGAGGGAGTGGAAGGGAGAGGAGAGAGGGAGGGAGTAGGTGAGCAAGTGTGAGAGGAGCAAGTGTGAGAGGGGGGAGGGTTGGGAGAGGTAGGGAGATGGTGGAGGGGAGGGAAATTTGGATGGATATGGCGGAAGGGGGAGAGAGGGAGGGAGAGGGAGGGAGATGGAGGGAGGGGGGATCATAAAGGAGAGTTGAGCATAAGGGGAGTAGAATGGAGCGGAGGGGAGTGGGAGGGGGAGAGGGATTGATAGGGGTGGAGGGGGAGAGGGATTGATAGGGGAGGAGGGGGATGGAGCTGGAGGGTAAGAAGAAGGGAGAGTGGTACAGGAGTGAGAGTGGGGGATTGGAAGAGGGAGGGAGAGGGTTTGAGGTGGAGGGGAAGGGGAAGTGGGATGGAGATGGGGGAAGTGGGGTAGAGAGGGAGGTAGAAGGATGGAGGGGGAGGGAGAGGGAGTGATAGAGGGAGGGAGAGGGATTAAGATAGGGGGAGCAGAAGGGAGGGGGAGGGGAAGGGAGAGGTGGAAGCATGAGGGAGAGGAGGGGATTGAGTGGGGAAGAGGGAAATGGGGAGGGAAGAGGAGGACATTTGAGGGAGGGAGTGAGGTGTGGAGGGGTGAAAAGAGGAAGGGTGAGGTACAGACGGGGAGGAGATGGGAATGAGAATGTATAGGATGGGAGGGTGGGAGAGAGGGAGGGAGTTGGAGGGATATAGGGCCAGGGTGGAGCAGAAGAGGGAGGGGAGTAGAATGGAGAGGAGGAGAGATAGAGGGGGAGAGGGAGTGGGGGAAGTAAAGCATAGGTGGGGAGATGGAGGGAGTGGGAGGGGCATAGGGAGGGAGGGGGAGGGGGATCAAGAGAGAAAGGGGGGAGGGGTGAGGGAGAGGGAGGGAGAGGGGTAGAGGTGGAGGGGGACGAGAAGGGGGATTAAGAGGAGGAGAGTGGGGTAAATAGGGAAGGAGAGGGAGGGGGATGGAGAGGGGGGGAGGGATAGAAGGGGATATGGGTGGGATGGAGGGGGTTGAGATAGGGGAATTGGGGGAGAGAGGGTAGATGGGGAGGGGGGAAAGGATTGGGAATTGGAAGGGAGGGAAGATCAGGGGGACAGAGAGGGGGAGGGGAGAGTTGAAGAGAGAGGAGGGGAGCCAATGTGGGAGACGGAGAGGGGGATGGGGATGAAGCGATAATAGAAGAGGGGGAGGGGAAGGTAGTAGGAGGGGAAGTGGGAGGGAGTGGGAGGGAGAGGGGGAGTGCGAGGGAGAGGGGGAGGGAGGGATGGGGGGAGCATGAGGGAGTAGGGAGAGGATTGGGGAGATGGAATGGGCATCAAGAGCAAGTTAGAGGGAGAGAGAGGGAGGGAGCTTCATTAGATGTGACAAATTGAGCTTGATTAGAGTGACGTTTGATAGAAAGGTAAAATAACTTGTAAAGGCATATTTTTTATTTATATATTCTATTTCAACAATAATGATAAAAAAAACATAGACTTTATAGTTACTCTAAATTCATGGCTTGTTATATTTGTACACAGTTAGAGAAGATTTTCTATTGGATTTATTGTTTTTTCTTAGGGTCGAATGAATGGGTCATCTAGTGCAACAAAGGTTCTCGAGTGGGTCTAAATGATAAATGGGAGTGTTATACAAGACCAAGTTGATGGAATAGTAAGGGTTTTTTTTGTAAGTTTTAAGTAAAAAATATATAGAGATTCTAAAGATTCTTGTATTGAAATCTCATTTTTAAGAGTATTAGCTTTGTTTTGTAACTTTTAAATATCTTTTATTTACTAGTTGGCGCAGTCTCATGGAAAGTTGTGTCCTTTCATATACAGGTTTTGGGATGTATTTCTCATACTTTCTCAACCCCTATAGCTTCACATTTCTTGAAATTTTAAACTTCAACCTCTATGTCTCCCACCCCATTTAAATATAATTCCTCTTCTTGAAAATGAGGAACAATTCCCTATTAGTGTCTATTATTCAATATTAGCCATGTGGATACTCTCTGTTTGGAGGCCCTCATTGCATTAAGCTAGAAAAAGATGAAATCCTTCTCCAATGGAAATCATATTGGAAATTTATCAAGGTGGAAATACCGCACACACTGATTTTATTCATTTGGTTGGGTTAGCAATGATCATCTTTCTTTAATCCATATTACAATGACTGTATATTATTCCAACTGCAGTACCTTAAACCAGTAGGATAAATAACTAATATCCATCAATGGAGCGATCCCAATAAAAAAATGTTTCCCAATAAGTACCTAGATCATCTTCATGATCTCTCTATTTATTATAAGCTTTTGTCCCTGAGCATCAATGAGAATATACGATCCGATCTTCATTTTGCATGTCTAGTTGCAAATGTTTTAATGAGATTGCTAGTGCATCTACTAAAATAACCACTAATAATTGTATGAACACTTGAATGATTCTTGTCAAAGAGAGCTCAAATAAAATGTTTTGCAAAATATGAAAACCAAAATGTAAGGATCTACCCAAAGTGGTTAATTAATTAGGAAATATTATACCATGGGTGTTTATATTAGGGTTTTAAATGCTAAAAAATGAAATCAATATATTGCCTAGTATATAGGGGAATTTTGAACATAAAAAACATAATATATGTGTGTGTGTGTGTACATATACCTATACATACATACATACATACATACATAATACAGACATATATATATATATATATATATATATATATATATTCCAAATGGAAAATATCTATCACTCTAAATAAAGAGTTATCATCAACTGTCCTTATAGGACTTACATTAAAGGTATCCATTATGTTTTTCAACAAAAAGAGAGACTACATTCTTATCAACTTGCATTATCTCTTTTTCCAATTCATTGCCTATAATTGCCTTATCAGCTTATAGGATTACAATGTCATTTCATTCTTCCTGCTAAAAAAGGGAGATGAATTTTATCATAGCTGCCCCGATAGGAGTTAGAGCTCCATCAGAAAAACTCTATTTTTCACCTCTAGTACCCTAGATGCTTGTATTCATGTTCCTCATCATATACACAGTTGCAAAATCGATAAAAGGACCGAATATTCCCAGCAAAAGGGATCTTATCAGCATGCTACTTGTATCTTGATCTTTGTGAACCTCAATATAGAGTGTCCTATATTGTTATGTGGAAGACAATGACTTGTCCATTGTTAATTTCCTCTCCTTCTATGACTCCAGGTTGTATAGCTAGAGCATGTTTTGATAACATGTCTACTTCGGTGTTCATCTCTCTGTATATGTGAGAGAAGGAGATCGATTCGAAGGAGGGTATGAGGGCTTGAATTTCTCTTAGAAGATTGTGTAGATGAGGAGCTCTGATGTTGCTTGCACCATTAACCCAATCAATTATTGTTTTTGAGTCTCCAAGGATGTAGAGTTTTGGGATCTTCCTGTCCCCTTTAATTTTCAAAACTATCCATAATGCAGAGAGCTCCACCTTGGTATTGGTGGCATGACCCAAAGCATACTTGATCGATATTTTTATATTTTCATATAGGTAAATAATGCTTCCTGCTCCTCCTAACTGCGGGTCTCCTTGGCTTGCGCCATCAAAGAACACCCAGGGCTGGCTTTTGTCTATCTCTGGAGAAATTATCACATGGCCTCTGGTTGGTTTGGGGACCATTTGTAATGCCTCCGTTTTATGAGCTAGCAACACAGAAGTGATGTCAGCAGACGTCCAATGGTTTTTGAAGATATCTCTATTACGAGCTTCCTAGATGTTGTATACAAAGAGGGCTGGGAAGGCATCGAATTGACATACCCTTGACTTTTTCCACCATATCTGAGCACGCTATTCCGGGGAGTTACCACAACTTAAGATTTGGTTGTCTTATGTGAATTGTTTTGCTGTTGTAGTCCATACGCTTCCTGCATATGGACAACAGTTGAAAAGATGAGCAGATTGTTCTTCATTTGACTTACAAAGTATACATAGACTTGGACCTTCTATTCCTCATTTCCTCAGATTCTCCCAAGTTAATAGTTTGTTGTTCATTGCTAACCAAGAAGTTAGAATGGTTTTCAAAGGGATATTAGTTCCCCACAACTTGATGCACCACAAAATTTTCTCCTTGTCGAATTGATCCAAAATGGATGCCTCATAGCCTTTCTTTGTTGTGAAGTCTCCATTTATTGCATTTTTGGTCCAGATCGGTTTGTCTTTTTATTCCTCATCTAAGTGAACAAAATTAGCTACCGAAAAGTTCACATAGTTATTCCAATCAGCTACATCATCCCCACTCAATCTTAGATCTTGGGCATGTTTCCATCCTTCTCTTCCTCTTAGATGGGGGTACTGGGATTGCACATCTGCAAGCTTATGTATTCTTTGAGTTCTTAGTTGTGAGAGTAAGGACACCGAAAGCTTATAGTTCTTTCCTGCTCCAGCGCAGCGATCACATCCCAATCTTATGCTTTTTCCATTTCCAACTCTCCAGGCTGTCCAATTACATACTAAAGGGAAGGCTAAAACCAAAGCTTTCCATCCTGCCGATACATTTTTATGAGATTTGTTTGGAATCCTAAGCCACTCGATTAATGAGGAATTTGGATAAAATTTGGAGCTTAGTACCCTACCCCATAAAGAGTCAAGGTTTAGAGAGAGCCTCCACCATGTCTTTGCTGCCACTGCTTTGCAAAAAATGGGTAAGTTTTTTATTCCCCATCCTCCTAACTCTTTTGGAAGCAAGATGTTAGACCATTTTGCAAGTGGTATACCTTCTGATTGTTTGTTGGCTCTCCAAAGGAATGAAAAGCATTTATTTTTTAGTTTAGTTAGAATTCCTTTGGGGATGTAGGCAATGGACGCCCAATAGACTGGGATGCTTTGCAAAACTACCTTCAAAATCACCAATCTACCTCCTCTTGATAAATAGCGATTCGTCCAATTTGATATTTTGGTTTTCAACTTTCTTATACATCCATACCCAATTTTGAAGGCATAGTTGTTAGGTTTTAGGTAGAAGCCAACTTATACTTGAAACCTTCAGAGATTGGGAAAATTGAAAAAGGTAAAATCTCCATAGCCTTTTGGATGAGCTCTGTAGAGAATTCATTATGATTCAGCTTGATTTCCATATATTTATCATCATCCCAGTATCCCTCTTATATTTGTCGAGCATAGAGGCAAAGGCTCTAAAAAAAATTTATGAGCCCATACCAAACACAAGTACATCATCCACAAAAAGGGTGTGGGTGATAACTTTAGTGCTAGTGACTTTAAATGCTTCAATCATTCCTTCTCTTCTAGAATTATGAATTAGATTACTTAGAGCATCAATGATTAAAATGAAGATGAAGGGACAGAGTGGGAATCCTTGCCCGAGTCCTTTGGTGGGCCGAAAGAAACTTGAGGGAGCTCCATTAATTAAAACTGCGAAAGAGGTAGATTGTATACAACCCATAATCCAGTCAACCATTTCTAAATCCATTCCAATTTGTATCAAGAGCACTCCGACGAACGTCCAATTTACTCTATCATATGCTTTTGAGAGATCTAGTTTTAATGTGAAGGCACATTTTTTTCTTTTCTTAATGATGTGGATTGCTTCTTTGGTAAGAAAAACAACATCATGGATTTGTCTATTGTGAAGGAATCCAAATTGTTCTTCTTTTACAACTTCAGTTAAGATGAGTTAATCTTAATGCAATGATCATTTCTATGATCTTATAGATCATGTTGTAACATGATATTGGCCTGAAATCATCGAAGGTTTCTGATTTTTGTTTTTTAGGGATCAGGGTTATGAAGGTTGAGTTGATGCTGCCCAACACTTTCTTGGATTTCTTCGATTCCTTATCCACTGCCAGTCAATCTTCCTTTATCTTGTCATAGGATCCTCAGAATAATTCCAGAGTAAAGCCGTCTGGTCCAGGGATTTTTCCTTTTTGAAATGAAAGCAAGATGGATTGGATTTCAGCTTCCAAGATTTCTTTGGTAAATTCTTCATTCATCTCATTAGTGATTAGTTGAGGAAAAAGACTAATCACCTCCAGTATTTCTTATATAGGACATCCTTCAAGTTCATTGAATATTTTTTGGAAGTGATCAACAACTGCTTTGGCTTTCTCTGAGAAGGACCTTACTGGGATGCCTTTCCCTGACCGGATTTCATGAATTGTATTTGAGATTTTTCGTTGAGCTGCTAATCTATGGAAGAATTTTGTGTTGTGATCACCCTCTTTTAGCCAAAGTGCCTTGCTCTTAAGTCTCCATAATTGTTCCTCTTTGAGAAGCAAGAAATACTTTTTTCCCTCCAACTGCTTTAAAGTATCAATTTCTTCTGTAGAGAAAACTCCTTCCTTATTTTACCATTTAGTTCCTCAATTTTCTCTTCTATCCCAAGAGCTCCTCTTGATGGAGGATTCTGTGATTTTTGTCCCATTCTTTGGATATTATTTTCATCTTCGCCACATTGTCAGTAAATTGTTGCATATATGAGTGATTTGAAACTTCTATCAAGGGTTTCCAGGACTCTATTATCAAGTTTTTATAAACCTCCTCAGACAACCATTGGGGATTAAATTTGAAAGGTGGAGGATTTTTCTCAGGAACCTTTATTTTTTAGTAAAATCGGCTAGTGATTTGAGTTTCCTCCAGTTTCAAATGTTTATTGCACAATCAATTGATCACTAATTAGGTTCTCAAAATCATGAAACGATCCAATATTTTGGAGATTGCTTGATCTCTTCCTTGTTAAGGAGGGAGGGAGGGAGGTAGGGATGGGGAGATCAAGGAGCGGAGACCTCCTCTGGTTGCATGTCGTGCCACTGAATTAAGACCTCTGTGATAGAGCGAGAGTGAAGCTGTCGAGTGCGTCAATTGAGGACGGCCTTTGGCTCCAAAAGGATGGATCCTTCATTATCCAGTTCAGGTAAGATAGTTTGTCCATTGATGTTGGTGCCAAGAAATTTCTTCAGACAAGAGACATGAAATACTGGATGAATGCGGGAGGAAGTTCCAATTTATAAGCAACGGACCCAATCTTCTAAAGAATCCTATATGGCCCATAGAACTTTGGAGTGAGCTTATGACGCCCTTTGAGTTGCAGGGAGGATTGCTTGTATGGCTGGAGACGAAGAAAAACCATATCACCAGCTTGAAAAGTGCACTCAGAACGGTGTTGATCGGCTTGTTGCTTCATGCAATTTCTTGCCATGTGAAGATTGTCCCACAAAATGCGAAGAATCTGATTGCGGTTTCGAAGGACCGTGTCAACTTCCTGAACTAGGGAACTGTTGGGGGTTTCTGGAAGAAGAAATGGAGGTGCCTGACCATAGACTACTTCATATGGGGTCATTTTAGAGGCAGTGTGGTAAGAGGTATTGTACCACCATTCAGTGAGAGGGAGCCACTTTTCCCACTGATGTTAGAGGTGAAGCAATGAAGCTAAGTTTCCAAGCATTTATCGATAATTTCAGTTTGACCATCTGTTTCTGGGTGATACCCTGAACTCATCTTTAGTTTGGTGCCAGTGTGGCGAAATAGTTCTGTCCAAAAAGACTGGTGAAAGTCGCATCACAATCTGAGACAATGGAAGAAGGGATGCCATGAAGATGAAAGATCTGGTCCAGGAAAATTTGAGCGACTGAGGAGGTTGTATAGGGATGGCTGAGAGCACAAAAATGACTATATTTGGAGAGGCGATCAACCACAATGAGAATCACTGTCTTCCCACCAGATTTACGGAGCCATTCAATGAAATCCATAGAAATATTTGTCCAAATCCGTGTAGGTATGGACAAGGGTTCGAATAATCCTGGAAGGAATGTCATTTCACCCTTATTGCGCTAGCAGGTATCACGTTCAGCCACCATCTGTTGAATTGTCCTTTTTATGCCCTGCCAAAAGAAGTTATGCTGTGCCCATTCATACGTTTTGAGGAACCCGAAGTGCCCTGCCGATGGAGAAGCATGGAGTTCATAGAAGACAGCCTGTTGAAGATCTATGCTCTGGGGAATCACCAGACGACCCTTGTATCTCAGGGAAGCACCATCCGAGGAGTAATGTGGTACAACAGAAGGGTTTTGGTCAAGCGTTGGATTATTTGAGATAAGGAAGAGTCATTGACATAACCCTATTGAACAGATTGCAACCAATTTGGAACAGGCATAGAAATAGCTGAAAGGGAACCTTGGGCATCAAATGTGCAAGAAAGAGCATCTGCCACAATATTGTCCTTACCCTTCTTGTAAGTGATCTCATAGTCATAACCCATGAGTTTGATGACCCATTTTTGTTGCGCTGGGGACGGGACACGCTGTTTCAAGAAATGTTTCAGACTCTGTTGATCAGTCTTGATGCAGAAATTATTCCCTAATAGGTATGGTCACCACTTTTGTACTGCATGCAAAATAGCCATCATTTCCTTCTCATATGTAGAGGCAGCTAAAATATTACCTAAAAGGGCTTTGCTGGTGAACGCAATGGGGTGTTCATCTTGAAGGAGAACAACACCAAGTCCATTTCTGTAAGCATCACTCTCAATTGTGAAGGGCTTGGAAAAATTGGGCATAGCTAGAACAGGTGTAGTACGCATAGCTTGTTTCAGTTTGTCAAATGCACACTGAGTAGCATGTGTCCATGTAAAAGCATCATTTTTCAATAGAGTAGTTAATGGAGCTGCAATCTTCCCATAATCCTTGACAAACTTGCGGTAGTAGCCAGTCAACCCCAAAAAACCATGAAGGCTCTTAAGTGTTTGAGGATGCAGCCAATTGTTCATGGCTGTTCATGGCATCGATTTTGGTAGGATCCACATGAACCCCTTGTGCTGAGATAATGTGCCCTAGATACTCAACTTCCTTCTGTCCAAAAACACATTTAGACTGTTTGGTGTGGAGATGATGGTTAGAGAAAATTTGCATGACAAGATCCAGATGTTGGAGATGTTCAGCCCATGTTTTACTGTAGATGAGGATATCATCAAAGAATACCATAATGAATTTCCGCAAGTAGGGATGAAATAATTTATTCATTAAGGCCTGGAATGTGGAAGGAGCATTAGTGAGGCCAAAGGGCATGACCAAAAACTCATAGTGGCCAGCATGTGTGCAGAAAGCTGTTTTAGAGATATCATCCTCATGAACCCGAATTTGATGATACCCAGAACGAAGATCCAACTTAGAGAAAAATTTAGCCCCATGAAGCTCATCAACAACAAGAATTAGAAACTTATCCTGGATGGTTAGGTGATTAAGTGCTCGGAAGTCAATCCAGATGTGCCATGACCCATCTTTTTTGCGGACAAGAAGAACTGGAGAAGAAAAGGAACTAGTGCTTGGGCGAATAATACCTTGCTTCAATAAGTCCCAAACAAGCATTTCAATCTCTGTTTTTTGGTGAAATGGGTAGCGATAGGGCCTGATGTTGGGAGGAACGCTGCCAGGAAGGAGCTAAATATGATGGTCTTCTAGCCTTGAAGGTGGCAATCCCACTGGTTCAGCAAAGACACCTGTATATCAATCCATAATTTGTTGTAGATCCAAAGGAGTAGTGGAGACCGCGGATGGTTGCATCTGAATGGAATGAATCTGAGTGATGACACCATGTGAATTATTCTTGAGGATTTTTTCCATGCGATGTGAACTGATGATGCTGAGAGACCCTGGTTGTAATCCAGTCAATGTGTGTTTTTGTCCATTGAGGGAAAACTGCATCCAAAATTCAGCAAAATCCCATAAGATAGGGGCAAGTGTGCATAGCCATTGAGCACCCAAAACCACATCACATCCGCCTAAAGTCAAGGAAAACATGTCAGAGTGCAAGGTATAATCTCCCATAGAGATATGCACATTTGACATTTTCCTTTTCAAGGTAAGGTGCCCCCATTGGCAACCATGAATTCAAAGTTTGAGCAAGGATGGATAAAACAATCAGCTTGTTTAGCGATCCGAGGGTCAATGAAATTATGAGTGTTACCAGAATCAATGAGTATTGTAAGAGGAAGCTTCTTGAAGTAACCCCTAACCCGCATTGTTTGGGGGGTGGTGATTCAGCTAAACCATGGAGAGATATCTCTGGATGGTCATCCGGAGATGGAGGGTCAATAAGTGGTTCCTGAATGTCGACCTGAGCATCCATTGTATCTGGATCTTCGTCACCAATTTCAGAGGCAGGTGGAGAATCCACATTAAAAAGATAGAGCTTTTGTTGAACACATCTATGTCCTCGAGTGAATTTCTCATCACAATTATAGCAAAGCCCCTTTTCTCTGCGTGCTTGCATCTTTGTTTCAGAAAAATGCTTGATAGGAGTTGGTTGAGGAGCTTGCAATATGGGTGGTCATTCAGAACCCAGATTTTGGAAGGGAACAAAAGTGGGCTTGGAGCACTGTTGGGCTGCAATCTTGTCTTATGCCAGCTTAGCCAACCCTAGGGATTCCATCATTGTGTTGGGACAGAACATTTTGACCTCAGGGCGGATGGCATCCTTTAGACCACTGATAAAACAACTCCAGTAAAAGTCATCAGACAATCCTTCAGTGTGGTTGGCTAGTTTCTCAAATTCGGTTTGATAATCTCTCACAGTCCCTATTTGGCAAAGTTTAGTGAGGGCTCCTGTGAAGTCATCAAAAGCACTAGGATCAAATCGTTGCAAAAGGAGCTGGCAAAAGTCTGGCCATTTTGGCTCTTCATGAGCCTTGATGTACCAACGGTACCATTGAAGAGCTTCATATTCCAAATGAAAGGATGCAAGTGGAACTTTGTTGACATCAAAAGTATTATGCAGACTGAAATACTAGTCTGCATGATAGATCCATCGAGTTGGATCAATGCCATTGAAGCGAGGAAAATCAAGCTTTGGACCACAGAAATTGCTAGAGGAAGAGAACCCATTGTCTAATGAAGACTTGGACTATCGTTTGTCGTTCATGGCTGAATGTTCAAGATGGAGGCCAAGAAATTTTTCAGCTAGATCCTGGAGTTTGGCTTGGATGGCTGCAAGTGCTTCTTCCATGGTTTTTGCTCCTGCACGAGTGACAACCATAACTAGGAGTTTTTTTTTTGACTAGGTAGAAAAAACAAAAACAGAAACTGTTTCAGTAAAGGAAAATATGGATTTGGGAAAAAATCTAAAGGGTAATTGGGGTTTGACTAGGTTTTGGACACTGTCAAATGGACAGGGAAGCAGAAAAGGAGGATTTCAGAAGCGGGGTGAAAGAATGGGAAAATTTGGCAGAGAGGGACAAAGAAGCAGAATTAGGAAAGGAACTCTATGGTAAAATTTGAAGGTGATTGGGTGAAATCAGAGGAAGTTATGGGAAACCCTAAAAATAGACAAATGTGGGATTTCAGGATTTGAGAAGTGGAATTGGGGATAGGGTCCTGAGCAATGAAATATGTAGAATGAGAGTACAGGGGTTCTAGGGAAGTTTCAAGGGATTTACGGAGTGAAAACAAGGGAGATATGGAGAAAAAACTGAATTATATATATATATATATATATTATTATTTTTCAGAATGGAGCGGCTACAACTCAGAAGGGATCAGAAACAAATAGATGTGCAACGACCTGAATGTGAGCAGAAATAGAGGGATTTGAAACAGCTGGATCTGGAACGGCTTTCAGAATGGATATGAATGGCTGGATCTGAAACGACGCAGTAGTGATCAGTAATGGTTTAGCTGAAAATAGATATGGACCCCAGGTATGTGCGGCTTCCTAACAGTTCAGGGGGTTTCTCTCGACCACCAATGCTGTCTGATGGCTTGCGTATTGGGGTAGTACCCCTCACTCCACCTCTCAGGTAAAACTGATAACTACTTTTCCACAAGCGACAGCTCTTGGTTTACCTCATGGGTGGGAACTAGTCAATCAGGTAGGGGTCGTTGCCCTTTTCGCTGGCAGGTCCTCTCAATGGGCCAGCTACTTCGGAGTTCCTATGGTACTCCTCACAATGAGTTTTAGGGCTTATTCCCAAGTACTTCCCACAGTTAAGTGGATAGGGATTATGCCCAAATCTGAACCTGCAACAGATGCGAAATTTTTTTTTGTAGAAAGTTCACCCAACGAGCCCAAGAAAGTGCTATGATATTATATGTGAAGAACCTGCAAACAAATTAATTGACGAAAATACACAATATATTAGATCACAGAATACTTTTATTTATCGCAGGCCACTTCGAGGGGGCAACCTCCTTTGAGCAAGCTCAATACAAAATAACTTCACGGTGCCTTCATAAGACTCAACACACACTTATATAATATGTCTAGGCGCCAATACTATGGGTCAAAACCATGGGCCACTACAAACTATGGATCAACAATACTCCGGGCGACTTACAAAGCATATGCGCCAACAACAATAACACAAACTATGGATCAACAAATACTACGGGATGACTTACAAAGCATATGCGTCCAACAACAATATACTAACAAAGTAAAGACATGGATTCCTAACAGTCTCGCTGAGCACTATGAAAAACAAGATGATCACCATGGGTTTGGTCATTTCTTGGGAGTTAAGAAATTCTGGGCCGATCAGTTCATATGAGAGTGAACTCTCATAATATTCTCTAGTGAGGTGCATAAGGTGAGAATCTTCTTCCATCCAATTTATTTGTTCATCAAACTTTTCATAGACTTCTTCTGCTGGAATTTCAACTAGATGATTTTCATTTTTGCGAACAGGTGGCCTTATTGGTTGTTCTTCATTCTTTGGCCTTTCCTTTGTCTTTTGTTTCGATATCGTTTGTCATTTTAATCTTTCCACCTTCCCTCATGTTTCCTTCTCCATCTATGGCATCATCCTGTATCTCGCTCAGTGAGCGTGGTCTTCTCTCCCTTAATGTTATGGAAAAATCTGAGGGGAAAGCTACTGCATAGGTGACTCAAGCTACTGCTTCAGTAGGGTGAATGTCTTCAGGGATCCTGAAATATATTTTGTTGAATCTTGCAGTAAATTCCACCACATTTTTAGAGTTGTTTTTCTTCAAGGCCGAGAATTTCATTAAATAATAAAGATTATCTTGTTTAACTCCCCACTTCTTGACAAAGGATGTTTCCAAAATCTCCATGGTGTTGATGGAGGCATTAGGTAGTGATCTAAACCACTTTTTGGCTTCACCTTCTAGTGACTGAGAAAAAAATTGCATGAACACTTCATCGTGTTCAATCAAGATATTGTCAATGAAATCTTGAAATTAGTCGACATGATCTTCGGAGGACGTGCTCTTGCTGCCGCCGTATTTTGGTAGCAACTTCAAGTAGTGGGTAGGCATATCATTCAAGGGAGTGGGTAACTGCAGAGGTCCATGAAAGCTGGCCACCCATCTGGGTGCTCTAGGTGGTGGTGGAGGTGGTCCTCCACTTCGTCCTCCTGACATGAGGTGATTGGCAATCAGATTCTTGGCCTGTAGAGAAATGAAAGAATTGGGGGGATTCGTATGAGCAGGAAATTCTTTGCTTATAGAAGGAATCTTTTGAAAGCAAGGAAAATAACGAGTGTGAGGGTTCTAGGGAGAAGGTTCTCTTTGAGGGGTTTGGATAATGAATTAAGATTCAGGGAATTGAGGGCTGAACAAAGGTTATCCTACTGAGGTAGAGTGGTATCTTCAACATCTATGTCTCCAGGAGACTGAGTTTTCTAAAGCCACAAAATCCTCGTGGATTGGGTTCTGGTGGGTATGTCTTCGTCCAGATTCCAGGTTTGGTAATGTGGAGTCGCCAAGTGGATCACAGCCTGTAACCTAGTTTCATCCACTACAAAATTAGCTGCATAAAATTTTGTCGTTATACCCAGGGAAGATTTATCTTCTTGATCGCATCCTCAGAAACAACACCAAAAAAACATGTTAGTCACAGAGACATTCTAAGGTTGTTTTAGAACTGTGCTTGGGAATCAATAATATCTCTATGTTCTTTTGCTTCAACAAGAATCACATTTACCCTAAAATGATACAGATATCCAATCTTGAAAATATGGGCAGTATTTCAATGTGCCAGTAACCAGAATTGAGTATTGAAGAAAAATGAAATGGCATAAAATAGAGGTATTGCAGAGAGTAAATATTTTTTCTATGTTAAAGAATGGCTTGCTGATCCTAGGAGAGGAATTCAATATTCTTAAAAAAATGATCACAAAACCACAACTGAATAATATGAGGATATTATCTCCAGATAAATTAACATGAAAACTTCATGTGTTAACCATCTTAGAAGCAATAATTCAAGGTTACAACACTCATATTAAATCCAGAAACAGATTCATAAATCATGCATAATATGAAAGAGATGAATAAAACGAGAAAATAATAACTATACACATTAAAGTTTTGAATCCATACCACCTCAAGATCAGGAAAATGATAATATCCTTTATGTATTGATCGGACTGCCAAATATTAGAAGTAATACTTCTTAAAAAAGAGAGCCGACCATTTGTCTACTGCCTATTCTACCATATATAGCCTTCACACGCTTCTCAACAAAAGTTGTTACAATTTGTTACAACCCAACGAATTTAAGTAATTCTGTTTATACTCTTCAACAGAGTCTGTTACAATAAACAGTCACATAGACTACTATTTTCTAATGTATGACTACAACCCGGGACCGCTTTGATGATAAAGCAGTGTGTCCGGCTGGACATAACTCTCACCAATCTGAGACAGACCTGTAATGGCAGTGCTCCCTACTTTCAGAGATATTACAAACTTTGACAAACCCTTGGACCATTTATGGTATTACGAAGATGTAGACATAGCCACCTTGCTGCTAGGAGCTACTTATAGAAGACTACACTCTGTATGACGATGACAACAATGAGTATGAGGGATGCTACATCAAACCGGCGGCGGGGCTGACAATACTGTTAAAAAAAAACTCTTTTCGAACCATAAAAGTCCTCCGAAGAGTCGTGTGTCACAAACCGCCAACGATGTCAAGGGCCTCCAAAAGCGGTCTGCGAAAAATGCCTTGAGATCCCTGAACAGTCCTGGGGCTACCATGTGGAAGCGACAATTTTTCTTCAGGCAGGTACCGAGAGTGTTAAGCTTCATGCAACTTACTCACCTTGATGCTTGGGTGGTCATCGATCTTCTATCAAGTCTTTACCGAGATCTGTGCCAAGCGAGCGCAACTTTGGACTGGGTCCCTTCTTTCGCATGGACCACCTACTTGGAGATCCGAGGTATGAGAAGAACCACCATGGTAACTTTTACAGTTTCGGTGTCCAAGAAAGGTGGTCTGGGAAGACCACTTTGAGGCCCCTGAACAACCGTGGGGCTAGCATCTGTCCATAATTATTTTCTGTCAAGTGCACTATGGGATGAATAAATGGTGAGCGCTGGAAGGTCCTAACCTCCCTTATCCTCATATGGCCTGTGAACAATCGCTCCTCTTAAATTTCATCTACACCTCCCTACTGCCATGCGTTACTGTACTTTACTTCACCTATGCCCTTTATTGCTCTATATTCTCATTCTGAGTCCCTTTGATAGCATGGTGACACCAGAGGTATCATTGGTTGATCAAAGTACTAACACTATACATTCCCATCCCCATCCCCCTTTTCCTATGTACCTCTCCCTTCCTCTCCTCACCCCTTAACCCCTCTCACTCCTGCTTCGCCCTCCCTCCCTCAAACATCCTCCTCCTCCCTCCCCCTTCCCCCTCTCCCCCTCTCACCCTGCTGCTCCCCCCATATCCACCCCCTCCCTCCCATCCCTCTCCCCCCTCCCCCTCCCCTCTCTCACTCCCTCTCTCTCCCCCTCCAACCTTCTCCCTCCATATTTCCCCACTACCACCCCCCTCTCCATATCCCTCTTCCCCACTCGATCCCCTCCTCTCCCTTATGCTTCCACCTCTCCCTTCACCTCCCCCTCCCTTCTTCTCCCCCTGTCTCAATCCCCCTCCCTCCCACCTCTCTCCCCCCTCCACCCCGCCTCTGTCACTCCCTCTCCCTCCCCCTCCATCCTTATACTTCCCTCTCTCCCGCACTTCCCCCATCTCCATCCCCCTTCCCCTTCCCCTCCACCTCAAACCTTCTCCCTCCCTCTCCCAACCCCTCCCCCCTTCTCCTTCCTGCTCCCCCTCTCCCTTCCTCTCTGCCTCTAGCTCCCTCCCCCTCCCCTCTTATTTTTACCTCCCCCGACTCTCCCCCTCCCCTTCCCACTCCCCTCTTCTCCACTCTACTCCCCCTATGATCCACTCCCCTTTATGCTTTGCCCTCCCCCCATCTCCCTCACTCTCCATCCCTCTCCCTCCCACCACCATATCAATCCCACTTCCCCTCCCCTTCCCCCTTCCACCGCTCTCCCTCCCTCTGCCCACCCTCCCCCCTCTCCCACCTGCTCCCCTACTCCCTCCCTCTCTCCTCTCCCTGCTACTCCCGCTCTGACCCCTCTCACTCCCACTCCCTCCGCCTCCCCTTGTCCCTCCATCTCAATCCCACTACCCCGTCTCCATCCCCCCTCCCCTTCCCCTCCACCTTTGCCCCCCTCCCTCCCTCTCCCAACCCATCCCCTCCTCTCCCTCTCGCACCCCCTCCCTCCCCCTCTCCTCCTATTTTTACCTCCACCCCTCTCCCTCTCTCCCTCCTGCTCCCATCCTCTCCATTATGTTCCCCTCTTCTCCCCTCTCCATTCTGCTCCCCCCCTTCCCCAGTCACCCTCCCTCTCTCCCCACTTCCCCCATCTCCATCTCTCTCCCTCACTCCCCCATGTCCATCCTGCTCCCCCTTACTCTCCCCCACTTTACCTCCCCATTCATCCACTTTCCCCCCTCTCCTTCCCCCTCCATCCCCCTCCCTACCCCCCTCCCTACCCTCATCTTTCCCCTTTACCCTTCTCTCATGCTCTCGATCCTGCTCCCCCAACCCCTCACCCTCTTCCCCCTACCCCTCACCCTCTCTTGCTCCCCCCCCCCACCTTCCCCTTACCCCTACACCTCTCCCCATCCCCCCCTCATTCTCCCCCACACCACTCCTCTCTCCCTCCCCCCTTCCCCATACCCCTTCTCCCTCCCCACTTCCCCCTTCCCCCCTCTCCCTCTCCCTCCCACCCTTCCTCGCTCTCCCTCCCCATACCCCCTCCCCCTCTAACCTTCCTCTCTCCCTCTCCCCTTCCAACCTTCCCCTTATCCCTACACCTCTCCACCCTCACTCCCCTGTGTCCATCCTGCTCCATGTTACCCTTCGCCAGTTTACCTCCCCATTCCTCCGCTTTCCCCCCTCTCCTTCCCTCTCCCTCCCCCTCCCTACCCTGGTCTTTCTCCCTTACCCTTCTCTCATGCTCTCACTCCCGCTTCCCCCACTCCCCCTGCCCCTCCCCATCTCCCCCTACCCCTCACCCTCTCTTTCTCCCCCCCCCACCTTCCCCTTAACCCTACACCTGTACCCCTTCCCCCCCTCCCTCTCCGTCCCCACTTCCCCCTTCCCCCCTCTCCCTCTCCCCTCCCACCCTTCCTTGCTCTCCCTCCCCACACCCCTCCCCCTCTCACCTTCCTCTCTCCCTCTGCCCCTCCCACCTTCCCCTTATCCCTAAACCTCTCCACCCCCCCCTACCCCCTCCCTCCACTCCTTACTTTCCCCTCCCCCCCCTCTATGCCTCACTCCACAATCACCCTCCCCTTCAACTCCTCACCCACTCCTGCTCCCCCCCACTCTCCTCACCCACTCGCGGTCCCTCCATCCCCCCTATCCATCATGCTCCCCCCTCTCCCTCACTCTCCCTCCCCATTCCTCCCCCTCTCCTCCCTCTCCTTCCCGCTCCCCCCATCTTTTCCCCTCTCCTCCCTCTTCTTCCCGCTCCCCCCATCTTTCCCCCTCTCCCTCCCCTCTATGCCTCACCCTTTCCCGTTCCCCCTCCCACCTTCCCCTCACCCCTACACCTCTCCCCCTCCCACAACTCATCACTCTCCCTCCCCACTTCCCCATACCCCCCTTACTCCTCCCTCTCCCTCCCACTCCCCTTATCCTTCTCCTTCTCCCCCCACACTTCCCCTACCCCTCCCACTCCCCCTCCTAGTGCCACTCACATGCCAGTCATTTCCTTATGACAAAATTTACAATAAAACGTAAAACATATTTTGAAATAGATTTATTCAAAAAAATATCACTAAGCTAAATTCAATGACAATAAGGGTAAATAAAAGAAAAGAAAATATTAATTTTAATGAGAATTGTTTTTAATAATTTTTTTACATAATATAATATAATACAATTTAAAGTAATTATAACATATAAAATAAAATAAAATGTAATATATGTATTTTATAATTAAATCCAAATTTACTAATATAAGTATTTAAAAAAATAAATTACTCATTTTTTTATAGAGATGATCAATGTATGATAACTTTTGACTAAACCATAATCTCATATATTTTATATTAAATATATTTTTATTAATTTAAAATAAAATTATAGTTAACTTCATATAACGGTAAGCTCCTTTTAATAAATAACTATATCACAATTTACTTATTTTGAAGAACTATATTACAACCTAATTTATCTTTATTGACGGTTGTTGAGATGTAGAGGGTCAAATTCTTAAAATAACTATTTAATAAAGTTTTAACTTCAATAT
Organism: Larix kaempferi; assembly: GCA_027924585.1. Taxonomy (NCBI): domain Eukaryota; kingdom Viridiplantae; phylum Streptophyta; class Pinopsida; order Pinales; family Pinaceae; genus Larix; species Larix kaempferi. Next base: position 37,567 of record BSBM01003294.1, read on the forward strand.
CATGAAATAGGATTATAAATCTAAATGTTACTGCTAAATTGTATTTAAGTTTAATAGATTAATTTTTTTCTTAACCCAATTTAAAACATTAGAAATGATTTAAAAACCCGAATGAGTCTTGATGTAATGTTCTAATTACTAGCTGGGGTTGATATATGTGAAAATAAGTAGAATTCTAGAAAATCCATTTCATAACATCAGAGGAAATATTAGAGGTTCTTGCCGCTCCAAACCAGCCATACTAAAAATGCCAAAATTTTAAAAACTCATAGCATGTTTATGATAATTATGTTGTTCAATATTAATGGAGAAAAAGACTGTTTTGTAAGTCTGGATTTTCTGATGATGTTGTATTTCTAAAAGACTTGTGTATCGATCTTCTAAGTACCTAATTCTAATCCTATCAATACATGTTTAAGGTGGAATTGATTTTTTTTTTATCCGAGTGTATTTAAGCTAGATTATATTATAAACCAGCTCAAAATTAATCATGTCATCATCTTTTTCATATATAATCTTCAACTACAATAATCCAGATATCTAGCTCAATACCTGAAAATTTACCCGTCTAAACTGGTGGCTACCCTCCTATGCTCCGCATTTGCTAAATTAGTGGGTGCCTGCCTATCCTCTGCAGCCATTAAACTGGGAGGTCTTCTGCACGCTTCTTCTTCTCTGTATTCTTGGATCTACAAAGGATAAAGAGTTATGAAAAAAAGAATACGACTTTACAAAAAATAAAAACAAAATTGCTCTTTCTCAGTTTTGGAAACAGATGTTTTGAATGGGTTAAGAAAATGCACAGATTAATCTATTGGATTGATAAATTAAAACAGAGAACTGCTATATTTCTGCTGGATTGATAGGACCATAATTTAATAATAATAAATCAGAGGCAATGGAAAAAAACAAAGAAGATAGCAAATGAACTTACCATCTGTAACAATCAAATCCAAGTGAACGGGATACCATCCACATCCAGTCGCATTTTGTCCCATTTGATTTTCGCCCTCTTGCTCGTTTCCAGCTAACTCCAGGAAAGTTGTCTATAAAATCCATTGTGGGATGTGCAAGTTAACAACAGAATCCTGGAATGTGCAATTTAGCAACTAACCTTGTGTCGAAGTTTCTTTAGGGTATGATTTTCTTTTGGAGAACTGACTCGGCCTTCACAGACATAGATTTAAGAGCCGAAAGACATCTGAGGTCCCTGAAGATATCACTAGTAGCGCTCTCCCTGAAGATGTCCTATAATCTGAGGGTCTCCCTGAAGATATCACCAGTAGCAATAGCAGCTTGTGTATCAGAATCCAGACATCACTGATTTTGTTCAGAGAGGCCATCGAAAAGCTTCTGCATCTTTTTTTTCTTGAAAGGAAATGTTCAACGTCGTCTTGGAGAGGAGTTATAACACTAAGTATCGTATCGATGTGAGTGATCGGTACAATCCAACGACTCTTCTGAAAGAAAACACTACCTGTCTGCATCGCACAAATCCATGACACAAATGATACAGAGGAATGGAGGGGGCGAATCGTGCACGAGGGAATGGAAAAATAAAAAAAATAAATAGCAATGCTTGATGCATAAACTGAACGGCTATTTTCATGGTGGTTTAAAAAGCACCTACAACGGCTATTTTCATGGTGGTTTAAAAAGCACCTCCAACGGCTATTTTCATGGGGTTTAAAAAGCACCCTACAACGGCTATTTTAATCTTGGGAACATTGCTTATAGTGGCTTTCTCTCGAGCTTTTTCGAAAACCATTATAAAGTTACCAACGCTTTAGATGTCGTAGTTTGAAAACAAAAGTTTTAATCATAATAATCCAAGTTAAAATTATTTATTTGTTCGTTAAAACCGTGACAATAAGTGAGTAAAGTGTATAATAATGATTGAATTCATATTCAATAATAATCAATCTCCAATATAGTAAGGTTAGTCATTTAAGTTAAAAAAATGAGAGAAATTTATTCTTAATTAGAAGAATTTGTATAAGTACACATTTAGAGAATGAAACTTTATTATTAGACAATAATAAAACACAACCCATAAAAAGTTATTTTCCTAATTTATTAGAAAAATCATATTTACTATAATAAAACATAACCCATAAAAATTTATTTTATTAATTTATTAAAAAAACTTATATGTTTATAGATATCCATTTCAATCATACTTAATATAAAACAAAGTCAAACTTAATAATTTTTTTATTTTACTCTATAAATATAATGCAAATATCTACAATATTTTAATATAATAACTTATATATAAAAAAGATGAATATTACAAACATTTTGACATAATAATCCAATAATATAATATAAATAATTATAATGTTTCAATATATTAATAGAAGAATATATTAATCGAAGCATGTTATCATGTTTCAATATAACAATCAAAGAATGAAGAGCACAAACAAAACCTACATTGTTGTTTATTATTACTCAATAATAAAACACAATTAATACAAATTTAGTTCACTACCAAAAAACATATTCATCTAAGAGTAGGCTGGTATCCTTTACAATGTCTAAATTGGTGGGTCTTGTACACACTAATAGTATGTTTCGATATATAGGATGAATAAATTGAATATGATTATATCAAAAAATTAATAATTTTTTATCGGATTTTATAAGAGATTTTATTTTTCAGTTAAAGAAAATCTATAAAAAGTAATTTAATAAAGTAATAACATGAAAATTTAAAATAAAAAACTAAGAGCTTTTTTAATCTTTGTAATTATCATAAAAATACTTATTTGATAATCTAATTTTAATTTAGAGAAAAAGTTTCATAAAATGTGGTTCATATTTGTTTTATATTCTTTAAATAAGTTGGGTTGTTTAGATGAGGTAGCCTTACTATTTAAGAATGATTTAATTTTATTTATTTATTTTATGGTTCTTTTATTATTTAGATATATTGGGTTATTAATATGTAAGATATTTTCTTTATAAATTATTTTTAAAAAATCTCAAATAAAATTAGATAATAAGATAATAGAGCGGTCTTTTAACTACTTGGGCATGTTTTTGTTTCAAATTAGATAAATTAAATCATTATTCATATGGCTAGTTTATTCGATTTGGATCATATAAATCTAAAATGACTTGAAGGTGACAACAAAATTATAATTTCATTTTATGAGTGCATTTCCATCTTTTAAGATATGAACTATGCTAACATTTTGAGGTACTAACAAATACCTGAGTTATAATGTAATGTAAAGGTAGAGTTGGTTTATTCTGAGATTGCATATACTAGATCATTGGAAAAAAATTTACCACTAAGAAAAACTATGGAACATAACAACATCCATGATTCGGATCTTAAGATAAGGGGTAACCAAATCTACAACCTAACCTTTCCATTGTTCACACTGGGGTAATAAATAAAACATAAGTTACAAGACACATAACCTATGGCTTTGTTTCAATCTTGAATCTATCAATATCAACAACTTAAACAGGAATAAAATGTTATTAATTTGCTAAAGAAACACCATTATTTTGATACATAGGAAACTATACATAGAATAATGTATTACTTTATGTTGACTTCTATGTAGGGACTCTCTATTGACAAACCACACATTGTTCTAGGATGAATCTATTCTTTTCAAGATTTGAACATGGGTTGATACTACATTGAAACCCTATCTAAAATACCAATGCACAAGTTAGCATACTTACAAGTGAAAAATGTTATTTATGTAAAATAAATAAATATTTTCATGATGTTTTTATTTACAAGAATGGCATCAAAGGATACTATTGTTTCATAGCCAACATAGTTGTATAATATATCCATGCCGACCTCCCTTGGAGAGAATTTACTGCAAGGCTTAAAGGCCCAATCCCTCACCGACCATCACCAAAAGATCCTTCCTAGTGGGATAGAGTGCAATGAATGTGTTAGTTTGTACTAAGCCATGGTTCAAGGTGGAAACCGATGTTTGGGCCGAGTGAATGTTATTTGAAATGGTAAGATATTAGGTGGGGGTGTTAGGCTTGCGTCGAGGAGGGAAAATCCCTTTGAATTAGTGATCCTATAATTTTTTCGATCCTACATGTATACACAATCCACCCCTCTAGAATTCACCAATGTAAACATAATGGTATGGTGCCATAAAACAAATTCTTCCCACAATTTTCCAAGGAAATACATTGGAACTTCTTGTTGTTATAGGGAGGTTCAATTCTGCATTACTGATGAAAAGTTTCTGGAGGGGTCTTATGTGCAAAAACTTGTGGTATTTGGTATTACATACAAAATACATAAAAAAAGACATTGTGAGTTGGTTTAGAAATCCAGTAGGGAACTACCAGAATGCTTCTTTTTTTTGGAAAAGTTTTCTCAAGGTTTTACCTTGTATTTGTAGATTTCTGAGTTGGTAGGTAGGTAATGGTGAAGAAGTGATAGTTGTTGCGGATCCTATGTTGGGGATGGATTCTAATTATTTCCTTTCTCATGAGATGCAAAATTATTTTATGGATTTAGGTTTCTTTTCTCTTACCACTTTAAAAGAGTTTCCTGCACGAGAGATGATCACTCATATTGGCTCTTATTATTTGATTTTGGTTTGACAGGAAGATGGGAACATGAGTGGGATCAGTATATTCAGCGTCTGTTGTTGAATGGAATTCGAATTTTTGATGAGAAGGATGTTCTAGTATGGCACAAAAATACACATTCGGGACACATCACAACAAGTTCTACTTATCATGCCATTGTTGAAACACATTTTGAAGGAAATAGAAGATGGTGATTTGGAGATTTATGGTCTTGGAAGATGTCACTCAGAATAAAATGTTTCCTCTGGATTTCTTTTAATGATAAAATTCTAACCTCGTCAAATCTGGTGCGTAGAGGTAAGATAGGACCAAATGTTTGCATTTTATGCAAGAAGGCACGTGAATCCGTGGAACACCTTTTATTTTAGTGTAGCTTCTCCAAATACATCGGGATTTATATATGTTCTTCTCTGAAAACAATTGGGGATTGGCCACATTCGAACTTTACTTTTGCTTATAAAAAATTTACTCATAAAAATCAGATTTATAAAAATCTTCCAGGCTTTGTAGCATGGTGTGTATGGAAAACTCGAAATGATGTCATTTTCAGGAATACTATTCCTGACATTAAATTTACTATGTTCAACTTCTGGAAAAAAAATTCTTCATATATTCATCCTGGATACAAGGAGAAAATTTTTGGCAAATCTTTGCAATGGAGTTTCAATGTGACTGGTTCAGCTTATGGGTGTTTTGATGGTGCTGCGGTGGAACAAAAAACATGGTGTTGGTTTCCACATTCATTGTGGAGAAAGTCTTTCATATAATTTTTATATTTCTGGTGGACAAGGCACCAATTCAAAGGCTAAAATATTAGGATTGTGGGGAATCCTTAAGGTGGCAATGTTATGCGGTTTGGGTACTTTTAAGATTTTTGGAGATTTAGTGTTTATCATAAAATGGGAAAAAGGGTTGTTAAGGGTGAAGACCATTCACTTAAAACACTCGAACGATAGACTAAAAACTATAATGAATTAGTTTGATGATCTCCAAATTGAACATATCTACAGGGAATATAATGATGTAGCAGATTCATTGTCCAAACTTACATTGGATGGAGAGGCTGGTATACTTTTGTGGGAAGAGTGGGTAGAAGGTATCAATTTACAAAACGGTTCATTGTTCTTCTTGGATGATGCTCCTTAATTCCTTACAGTCGGCTTAGCTGGAATCTTATGTTACTGTTTTTTTTTTTAATGCTTTAACGAACACTGGAAGTGAACAGTTCTTTGTTTTGGCTTAAGAGGCTGTAAGTTTATGTTTTGGAACTACTCATATAATCTCATTATTAGAATTACTATGCACTTTTTTATTTATATATAAATAACAAAAGTACTGTTTTTTTTTTCTCCATGAAAAAAAAATCTCAAATTAATGCCTAACTAAATTTTAATTTAAAACTAGATCATATTATTCAATTTAACCTTTCAAATTTCAAATTAATGTCTAACTAAATTTTAATTTAAAACTAAATTATATTATTCAATTTAACCTTAAATAATTAAAGTGGAGTTTTCTATGCTTTTTTTTATGAAATATTGTTTATATTGATACTTGGGTGATGATAATTTTTCTTTATAGATTTCTGAAATACTATTGAAGCGATTATATGTACTCTTTAATTTTTTTGAAGTAAAAAAATAAAAAAGTCTTTTATATCCTTGAAGAACCATACATTAGTGGACATTGTCTCTTAAATTTTTAATAAGCCAGACCTACAATGAAATTCGATAGACCATGGGTTGACAAGAAATCCACCAAATACATATTTATACCTATTAATATGGATAACAATAAATTAAATTAACTACTTAGTATTATTATTATGAAATATTAAATATATATTATTAGTTAAATTTATTATGAAATATTAAATATATATTATTAGTTAAATTTATTATGAAATATTAAATATATATTATTAGTTAAATTTCAAATTTGGATAATCTTAAACATATATTAACTTAAAATATTTTAATATCATTTAATAATTATAATAATTTATTTTGAAAACCTGAATGAAACCCCTTTACATCAAGACAAAATTTGGAAAATAAAACAAGTTTGTCCACGTACTCCATGCGGAATTGAATTCTATAAATAAACCAAGCATTCATAGCAAAACACATAACTCAGTCACAATCAAGATTTAGGAATAACGTTGACACAGTATTTAAAATTCGCGGTAAAATGGACGAACAATTCATGCAAATGGGAGATCAAAACACCACTGATGTCAAATTGCACTTGCTCGGTGAGGATGGACTCGAAGACGAACAAATGGATAGGGTATGTGTAAATCAACCCGGGGTTAGGGAGAGATGAAGAGAGATGTGCAAATCAACCCGGGGGTTAGGGAGAGATGGAAAGAGAGAGTGGGGGTGTTGAGAGAAAGAGAGAGAGGTGGGTGACAGCTAAATAGATAAAGGGATAGATAGCAAGACAAGGGGAAGGAGAAATGATATACAACTATTAAAACATTATAGATAATAGTGTGTGGATGCTCGTAGCACATGCCCATTATTAATGTGCACGTGCTATTAATGCTAGCCTCCTATTGGAGTGGACACACTAACTATGTGCACACGTTAGCTACATGCACTTGTCATGAATTTAGTTTTTTTTGGCATGATTTTCCTTTTCCATCTCCATGGAGGATGAGTTGGCTAGTGTGGTTTTAGGTTCGGAATGCCAAACCTTATGGCCCAGACTATATTATAGACAAATACATCATATTCTATAACTTCATGTTTTTTTTACCTTGATTTTGTATATGCTCCATTTTTCCACTTCTAATGAAACAACACACTTATAGAACTCAATGTGCACATTCCATATATATATATAAGTTAAATTGGTTTTTTTTTTTTCATTTTTATTCCCACTCATGTCCAATTTATATAAAACATAGGTCATGTATTTGGGGTATAACTTTTGGCTAACTGACCTAATTCGAAAATAGAAGTATACAAGAAGACCTACGCACTAAACAAAACAAAATTTGATTGATATATGTTAAGACCATGATAGAGGGACCTAATGCTGAACCTTGTCATTTTAGGGCTTCACTAATTTCCTTAATTTAAAAATATATATAAATTTAACTTTGAAAATTTTGAAAAAATAATGTGTGTGTGTGTGAGAGAGAGAGAGAGGAATAAAGTATAGATAGATGATTTCATCTCAACCTCCTCCATGAAATTGTCATATACAATAACTATATACATATATGTCATCAATGAAGTATAGATAGATGATTTTATTCTAACCTCCTTAATGAAACTCTCATGTACAATAACTTCCACTAGCCCATAAAATTTTTACCTACAACTTTAGCATCGACGAGGATCACATGAATTAGCATTGGAATGTATAATATATCGATGCCGACCTCTCTTGGCTAGACTTTACTGCGAGGCTTAAAGGCCCAAGCACTCACCCAACATCACCTAAAGATCCTTGGTAGTGGGAAAGAGTGTAATGAATGTGTTATTTTGTAGTAAGCTATGACTCAAGGTGGAAATTGATGTTTGGGCCTCATGAATATTCTTTGAAATGGTAAGATATTAGGTAGGGGTGTTAAGCTTCTACCGAGGAGGGAAAGTCCCTCTAAATGAGTGAGCCTATTATTTTTTTGATCCTACACAAATACACAATCCACCCTTCTGGAATTCACCAATGTAATAGTGGCATGGTGCCATAAAACAAATTATTCCCACAATTTTCTAATGAAATAAAATGGAACTTCTTGTTGTTATAGGGAGGTTTGATAAAAATCCTAAACAACCTTTCCATCTAGTGGTTTATAACACGTTGGTATGTGCAATAGTCCATGCAAATATGTTTCTTTGTCATATGAGACTGTAAACTAATTCTCGGATCAATAAACAAGGTCATAAGGTCTTGTTTTGGAATTTGTAGATCTCATCGGTCCCTTTATTTCTATATAAACCCTTCTTATAATATCCAAATATCCTAGGGGTGTACTCAAAAATATCATATTACTAGCCGTAGTCACTAGAAATGGAAGATACAATGGTCTCCAATGATGTAGCAAGGAAAGTTATGGGGGCTCTTTGGTGTTTCTAAAATCTCGCATTAGGTTTCTCAATAACTATGAAAAGACATTATCAATTTCAATGCTAACTAGGTTTAGGGGTGGGTTCTTCTACATAATGATGTGTTTGAGTTTTTTTAAGTTCACAATCTTTCCATAATACACTATGCATACAAAACAACCTACAACCCTATTTGTATTGATACATAGAAGATCACATATGATCCATATATGAAAACATGCATTCTTTGTTGAGATATTGTAACTTCAAAGAATATTATATTTGTACTTTATTATTCCGAAGATGTTTCATTCCTCCGTAAAGATCTTATTGTATATCTCGAGATGTTTATTCCTCTATCGGAATGTGGTAACTTGGGTTATTAGACTTCCCTAGTGGGGGTCGGCCCTGTATGTGTTATGTGGGTCAAAGGGTTGTTAGACCACCCTAGTGGGGTCGGCCGAGTCAGTTGTAGTGGGGTGTTTAATCTAGTGGTAAAGTTGGGGCCGACCTAGTTAATATAAAGTACAAGTCAGAGATGTGTATAAATAGAGGAGGTGTGTTCCTCATTATACACACACTTCCCTCACTTAGAATGTAGCGCACTTGTGGAGGAGAGGTCTGCTATGGTGGAGGAGGAGATCATGTCTTTGGTTTTCATCTTTGTATATTGCTGGTCATCTATATTGGGGAAGATTTGTTGGGTTTTCTACCCCATGAGGGTTTCCCAGGATAAATCTGTGTGGCTTGTGTTTATGTTGTGCTTGTTGTTTCTTGAGTGATCCTGTATATGCTATTATTGTGAAATGGAATGTAATGCTGCTATTTTCTATATTAGAATATTGAATCTTAACATGGTATCAGAGCTAACCTGAAGGAAGGCAATGTATGGCACTTACGACACTTGCTTCACTTGTGACAATTTGAAGGTTTGGGTTTTACATAGAAAAAACTAGTCATCGTGGAACTTTTGCTATAAATCCATTTCTGAGAAGGTTCAGGATCTAAAAATTTTACAGGTCGTAGATAACATCCCCAAGTACCTTGTGCCCAAAGGACACCCTCAGATTCATTGTATTTTGTGCGTTATGATCAGTTCAAGTTAGGGTTTCTTCCTCTTCTAGATCTCAGTCAAAATCAGGTGACCTTGGCAAAAAGGTCATAACTTGGGCTAGGAAGCTCCAAATGAAATTTTGTAAAAAGTGGCAAGTAGTACACAGATTTTACTATCTCAGAAAACTTGTTCAGAGGCCGAAGTTGAACCAGTGACACGTGGCACGCAGTAAAAGTTTGCTCTCCTGTTTTATCCCATAAACAGGTCACGTTGCGACACATGGCATAACTCTCTCTCAGAAAATCCAATTGAGATCAGACCTGTCGGGATGGAAAGATGACAGGTCAGGATATCACAAAAAATGTTTTCAGACCCTGTGGAGTGAAAAGTTCGGAGTTACACCAGAAACAATCAGGTACATTTTTCTATCAAAACAGAATTATTTTTTTAGCACATTCATTCATGGCTTCCGGAATTTAGGGTTTCGGAGAAAGTTAGAATTTTTGGAATTGGAGTCCACGGCTGAATGCTACTCAGGAAAATAGAAATTTAGATACCAATATTGAATTTTTTGGTTGGGTAGAATACTGGGCTTGATCAAACCCCAATTCGGGATTTTGATCAAAAAGATGGAAAATTAGGGCTTCATTAAAAGTTGGAATATTTGAAGTCTGTGACCACGGCTAGAAGCTCCTCAGAAAAATAAGAGTTTAGAGCCTTGGATCAAACCTTTTGATTGGGCAGAAGTGTGGGCTCCATCAAACCCTAGTTCAGGATCTTGTCGAGAAGATCCAGAAGTTTCAAAGACAATTTTGAGGGGTCAAATTTTGGAGATTCCAAAATTGAAGTATACTAGTTTGATCAGCTCAGCAAGACATATCCTTCCATCCATTTAGAAGTGTGAAAGTTAAAGATTGAATTTTTAGGGTTTCTCTAGCAAACCCCAGTCAAGCTCCACATGAAGTTTCAGGGGGAGTTGAGGCTAAGGCCTTACATAAGAAGACTACAAGAAGTATCGACAGGTATGACTTAAGGAGGTTCATGTATGTCTTGAAATCTGATTCCTGATTAAGTTCATAATATGTTTGTCTTCATATTATTTATTAGTACAATCTTGATTAATGTTAGAATTGTCTTATCACCCTAGTAACAATATGAATCCATGTGAATGATAGAAGACATTCATTGATTAGGGTTATATGATTGTACTAATGCAGTGTGGTGTTGTATGAGGTTGATCTTGTCTGCTAACAAGATACAGGTATGTCACGAAAGAAAAATCAAGTTCCATGACCATGACAACATGAAGACAAAGACTCATCCATAATATTTGATCACATATAAGTTCTACTTGCAAGGCATGTATGAATTTGTTCTATTATGCTTAACCTATGAAATATGTAGGTTCCAACATAGGATCTCTAAATCATTGAAGAGAACACAGAAGATATTGATTAGGTATGTTAGACATAACTAAGCACGTATACTAATCCAGGTATGTTTTCCTATGTCATGTTAGAATCTTACCTTGTATTAGGATCCCTTATATAAGTATACTTGGTATGATTGGTTATGCTTATTCACAAAGTTAGTAATCAAGGGTTTGTGCATATTATGTCTCTTATCTTGATTGATGATTTAACTAACCAGAAGATTACTATGATCAAACAAGAATATGCATGAGTAAAAGAAGACTTCCTTGAAACCTTGAATACTAATGTTTATTATCTATGATCATGACTATACATATTCAAGATTATTTAGAATTATAATGTTTTGATAATATTGAGAATATACTAATGAATGTATGTTTGTGTATGAGATCATGAGGATGACACTTGAGCATGCACAATGGTACAGAATGAATAGAAGTTCAAAAGACATATAGAAGATCAAGCGGGAGGCAACCACACAAACATAAAATATAAGTATTTGAGTTGTTATTTGAAACAGTACATGATATTGCTTGTAATAGATTACATGCATGTTTAGAATATATCATGCTGAGTGTAAACATTCATATAGCATTGAACAATATACTACTAATATGCATATGATTGGTAAGTTCGACAAACATTCCATTGTTGCTTGTCTAGAATGAAACCTCTTTGCTGACATGATGAGAGCTGTGCACACTCTCAATAGTATGTTCTGGTAGATATGGAAGGCATCTAGATAGCCACTGTATGCATACATGATATAAAAAAGTGTTGTGCCAAAGTATTGGTCAAGATAGTTGCATAACTATGTAAATGATATATGTATGCATAATAGGTTATCATGTCAACATGATTTGATGATTATGAAGTATTACTAATCATATACTTAATCTTGATTTGTAGGAAAGATCATGAAGAACGATGAACACTAAACAAGTGATGGGTGTTCAACAAGAAGATTTACAAATCAAACAAAATATAGAAGGCTCGTGGCTAGAAGATTCTCTTAGAAAGAGGAAGAGAATCATGACGAGATGTTTGCTCCAAGTGGCTAGATAAGACCATTATCTTAATCGTGTAATTAAAGAAGAAGTGTGATTCAGGTTCTGTATGGGTACTCGGGATCGATAGTAATTTGATGATCTTAATGATCACCATGGGTGATGTGGATCTCAACCTTTGCCACAACGTTGAATATGGTTTCTATACACAGATGACATAGATGCAAGAAGGAACTCACCATAGAATTTGAATGATATTGAGACTCATATCAGTAGACCCATCTGACGAGAGATGGCACAGATAGATGGCTGCAGAAATGAAAATGAAAGATCTTAGTTTGATGCATTACTTCCTAGTTCTCGAAGTATGGAAAGGCTCAGAAGGAATCTTTCTCAACCAGGGAAAGTATCCCGAGAAATATTAAAAGGACTTGATATGTTGGAATGTCCACTCTCATGTATTCCAACTTGAAGCTGTTAGCGGATGACTCATCAGAGTTAGTGCATATAACTCTGTACAGACAAATGATTGGGTCATTGATGTATCTAACAAATACTAGGTCAGATATATGCTTTGCTGTGAACACCTTGAGTCAGTATCTAGTGGAAACAAGATGTGTTCACCTGATAGTTGCAAAGCATGTGATGAGGAACCTAAAGGATACGATAGACTTTGATCACGCTATCTTGGAGATCATGACTTCAGATGGCTACACAGATGTTGATTGAGCAGAAAGTGTATCAGACAGGAAGAGCACATCGACAAGATGTTATTGTCTGGGATCAGCCATGATCTTGTGGTTTAGAAGGAAGCAGTCTAGTGTGGCTCTCAGCACAAGCGGAATATATGACTGCTTGCTCTGCTAGTTGTGAAGAAGTATGGATTCAGGATTGTTTGACGTAGAGATAGACCCAACTGTGATCCTATGTGACAAACAGAGTTGTATCAAGATGGAAGAGAATCCAGTGTTCCATGATAAGTCAAAGCACATAGAGATCTGACGAGATATGGTGCAGAAAGGAACTAAAGTTCGAATTTGTAACAAGTTACCAATGTACTAACCAAACCTCTACCGATCCGATGTACTACCTCAAGTAAAGTTTTCCGAGACAAGCTTGGAAGGACCCTCCTCGAAAGGGGGAGTGATGTGGTCACTTATGATGAGACTGCCTGCATCGATAGTGAGGTCGATGATGTGGATACCTATATTGGTGATACCGAAATAGAGGTTGGTGGATGGTCCTTAGACAGGGTCTAAGTTGACAAGGGGATTGCATCATCCTTGAACACATGTTCTAAAAGGATCCGTAGACAGATGTCTTCGAGAATGAAGTCCTTAGTGGACAAGTGGGGATTGGAACATCCCTGGAATTCAGTCCTAAAGTGAGCCATAGACACATGTCTTCGAAAATGAAGTCCTTAGTGGACAAGTGGGGATTGGATCAGCCCTGGAATTCAGTCCTAAAGAGAGTCGTAGACACATGTCTTCAAAAATGAAGTCCTTAGTGGACAAGTGGGGATTGGATCATCCCTGGACCTTAGTCCTAAAGAGAGCTGTAGATGTATGGTCTCCAAGAATAAATTCCTTAGTGGACAGGTGGGGATTGTATCATCCCCAGACTTCTATCCCTTGAATTGATCCGTAGATGTATGGTCTCCGAGAATAAAGTACTTAGTGGACGAGAAGGGATTGTATCATCCCCGGACTTCGGTCCCTTCAATTGATCCATAGACGTATGGTCTCCATGAATGATGTCCTTAGTGGACTAATGGGGATTGCATCATCCCGGAACCACTAGTTCAAAATGTACGTGATGGGGATTGCATCATACCATAACCACTAGTTCAAAATGTACGTGATGGGATTGCATCATCCCGGAACCACTAGTTCAAAATGTACATGATGGGGATTGCATCATCCTAGAACCACTAGTTCAAAATGTACGTGATGGGGATTGCATCATCTCGGAACCACTAGTTCAAAATGTACGTGATGGGGATTGCATCATCCCGGAACGACTAGTTCAAAATGTACGTGATGGGGATTGTATCATCCCCGGACAGATGTCTCCGAGAAGTGGTCCCTAGTGGACGAGAGGGGATTGTATCATCCCTGGACTTCGGTCCCTGAATTGATCCGTAGACATATGTCTCCGAGAAAGTGGTCCTTAGATTTTGTCTAAGTTGATGAGTGGACGGTATCGTCCCTAGACATGTTATGGTGTCTTAAATGAATCATGTGTTTTGCAGAGTATGTTGTTATTGAGGATACTTGTATTGATGAGGATACTTGTATTGATATTGATGATATGTATTGATGAGGATACTTGTATTGATATTGATGATATGTATTGATGTGGATACTTGTATTGATGATGTGTATACTTGTATTGGTGTGGATACTTGTATCGATGATGTGTATGCTTGTATTGGTGTGGATACTTGTATTGATGATGTGTATACTTGTATTGGTGTGGATACTTGTATTGATGATGTGTATACTTGTGTTGGTGTGGATACTTGTATTGATTATGTGTATACTTGTATTGGTGTGGATACTTGTATTGATGATATACTTGTATTGGTGTGGATACTGGTATTGATGATGTGTATACTTGTATTGGTGTGGATACTTGTATTGATGATGTGTATACTTGTATTAGTGTGGATACTTGTATTGACGATGCTACTGATCGTGATGGTCTAGATGACAATGATGTTGATTGTAATGATCTAGATGACGATGCTGCTGATCGTGATGATCGTATGATGACGATGTTGATGATCGTATGATGGCGATGCTGATGATCGTGTGATGACGATGATGATGACGATGCTGATGATTGTGTGATGACGATGCTGATGATCGTGAGGATCTAGATGATGATATTGTTGTAGCTGTTCAAGTGATACAGAAGATAAAGACTCAGTACTTAAGATGTTGATGTTCCAGTATTGAAGATGTTCCAGTAACTGCTTGAGTTACTTATGATGTTGAGAAAGCTTCCAATGATTTATAGATGTATCATGTATGATGTTGATGACTCCTTGCTCGTGCAGATGCTATTATAATATCCTTCTCGTTAAGGGGGAGTGTTGAGATATTGTAACTTCAAAGAATATTATATTTGTACTTTATTATTCCGAAGATGTTTCATTCCTCCGTAAAGATCTTATTGTATATCGAGAGATGTTTATTCCTTCGTCGGAATGTGGTAACTTAAGTTATTAGACTTCCCTAGTGGGGGTCGGCCCTGTATGTGTTATGTCGGTCAAAGGGTTGTTAGACCACCCTAGTGCGGTTGGCCCAGTCAGTTGTAGTGGGGTGTTTAACCAAGTGGTAAAGTTGGGGCCGACCTAGTTAATATAAAGTACAAGTCGGAGATGTGTATAAATAGAGGAGGTGTGTTCCTCATTATACACACACTTCCTTCACTTAGAATGTAGTGCACTTGTGGAGGAGAGGTCTGCTATGGTGGAGGAGGAGATCATGTCTTTGGTTTGCATCTTTGTATATTGCTGGTCATCTATATTGAGGAAGGTTTTCTACCCCACGAGGGTTTCTCAGGATAAATATGTGTCTCTTGTGTTTATGTTGTGCTTGTTGTTTCTTTAGTGATCCTGTATATGCTATTATTGTGAAATGGAATGTAATGCTGCTATTTTATGTCTGAGCATATTAAATCTTAACATTTTTAATGCTCACATGTTCTTAAAAATTCCCATGGACCAATTGTTATTAAAAGTATGTCTTTACATACTAGGTGGTAGCCTATGGAGCAGCATTGAAGCTATACAAAAGTGAATGGGTACATATTTTTAAAAACACATGGTTTATGGCGTGAGCGTGTTCTTTAAAATCAATTGACGGTTTTTTATTTCTATTTAAATATAATTTATATTAAATATTTGATATAGACATTTCAAACTTTAAATTAATGTTTAACTAAATTATAATTTAGAATTAGATTATATTATTCAACTTAATTTTAGATTAGTATATATTTGTTTTAAATCTGAATCTATTAAGCATTCACATAGATAGAAACCTGATATCATCATTAAAATTTTAGAACAAGATTTTATTAAGATTTTAGAACAAGATTCCATTAGAATTTTAAAACAAAAATCTTAACTAAAAATTATAAAAATTGCAAATATACAATTTCAGCAATGAGAAACACACAATCTAAATTAAATGACTGATTTTGGAACTACCGTGATCATCCAAACTGCAATTTGAACAATATTGCAGAACAATAGAAATTGTCATATGAGCAATTGTTACTCTGCCAGATTCCTACGGTTTTGGTTGTTACAGATACAGTTCCGCATTTATGTGGCGTTCAAAGAGAACCTGCAAGAAATCATGTCAATGATGATGGATGATCCAATATACGCTCGTGGTCGTGACATGAGCATCTATAGCACACTCGAGAGAAGTATATCGTAGACACCATTAATGCAAATCCATCTTCAGATATTGCAGATGAATGCGGGTCTGTTCTGATATTGCGACTAGAAGACAACATACAGTATATCAGATTATGCAAAGGGCATTTGGATCAGAATACGGCTTCAAGAATCGACCAGGCTTGTTTTCTCCTGTTGTGGATAGTTCATGTAGTTCAGCGATGTGATCTGGATTTGTTTCGATCATTCCTCCAAAGGTTTTGCGTAGCGCCGATCTTTCCGATGCAATATGTTTTATGCTGGCTTGCGGATCGATATACAGTGGAGGCCATGATCGATATACTCGATATTTTAATCAGCCATTTTATAAATCCTGTAGTGAATGGGAAGATCTTTCTTCCTGCATATTTTCGGGTACCTTTACTTACAAATTGGGTTGCTACTTTAAATAACCTAATTTCTTACACATCGACCAAGAATAGGTTTCACTCGAGTCATTGGACGGAGGAATGTTTGCTATAGCTGAGACTCTGTCATTCTCATAACAAAAAACCATTTACAACGTTTGGAAAAAGGTTTTCAATCCATCTAGAGCGATCGAGTGGTGGGCGAAGAAGGTTCATCGAGCAGCAATGACTGCATTAAGCCATGAGGAGAGGATTGCGGTATTTATTTATAAGTGACCGTTTTGCCAGTTTTGTTAGGGTTGGATAAGTGACAAGTGAACGTTTTGCCAGTTTTGTTAGGGTTGGATAAGTGACCGTTTTGCCAGTTTTGTCAAGGATGCATAGGTTACGGTTTCGCCTCTTTCATTTGTTATCACTTTCCATTCGAACATCTGGATTCAATACTAATTTTTGGGTAGATTCATATTCATATTTTTTTGGATGTGATTTTCTTGTTGATGTAGGATTTATGTTTTTGGGGTGTAATTATCTTGTTGTTATCTTAATGGACGAGTTACTTGGAAAATATTTTAATAATAAATGTTTGTGTTTAGTTAGATTTATTGTGGTATAAGTTTGTTTTGATGTTTAATTTATAAATATAAACTTTTAAAAATAATAAAAAAGTGGTTATTTGTTATTCAAAAGCTAAATCAACGGTAATAGAGATGAATTTTGATTGTTTATAATGAGTGTTTAGAAAAGAGACATAAGACAAAGTTAAATATAGCCTCAATATATCTCACTTTATAGATAATAATGCTAATATTATTTATGTATATTTGGTCTAACTATCTATAAACTCTTATTTAAATAGGTTTATAATAGTCAAAATATTAATTACTTGTGATCTCATAATTAATGGGTATCAACTATCAATTAGACCTTACATTATAGAGAAATTATTTGACATTAATTCATTATCCACTATTATCTAAACTTATTTAAAAGAGACCGTTGCATAAATTAATTGCTAAATCCTATGTAGCCTAAAGTAGGTGGGAGATTATGCTCCCCCTTCAAGAACAACAATGTCCTCAAGTTGAAGGTGAGAAAATTGATACAGAATCCCTATTTGTTCCCATGTGACATATTGTAGTTGCATATCTTTCCACTCAATATAAAAAAATTTATTGTGCACTTGTGCAATTGATGCTCTTTTATACCCTGATAGAGCTAAATGGAGCCTTTTCCGTCAAGTTTTGGTTACATGTTCTACACTTCACAATTTAATCTAGCAACCTTTTTTAAACAAGGCACGTGAATGATCATATTATATTGGAGTGATGTTAGTTTCTAGTGGATGTTGAAGACACAACCGATCCCCTTCTACAAATGAATTCTCTAAGTGATGTTGATCCACTTCTTGTTTCATTCTATTCATCCATAACCAAATTTGCCATATACGAAATCTTATGGTATGATGTTGGTAGTTCCATGATAAGTGGTATTATACTTCCATTATGTAAGAGGAAGTCGCTGTGCCCATTGGTGTCGGTTTTATGAACCAAAGCATCTCATCTAGGTTTTCTAAGAATTTATTGATTATTTATGTTTCACCATTTGTTTTGGGGATAATATATATGCTGAGTTTCAACTTAGTACCCTAGACTTTAAATACTTCATACCCAAAGTTGCTTATGAATGTAGGTCCCAATTGAATACAATGGAAGTTTGCATGCCATGTAACTTAAAAATATAACCTATAAAGATTTGGGAAACTAATGGATTCAATTTGATATGTTTTCATTAAAAATATTCAAACTTTTGGATTTAATGGTCGTTTTGGTAGAGCATTGGTATGTACCCATTTTTGTTTTGTTTTAGTATATTTTTCATATTAAGTATTGTTATTAACTTTGATTGTGAAATTCATATAATCATTTAGATCTTTGCAATTCATTCATTTAACTTTAACAACATCATTACTTAATATGTAGACTAAAATACTAGATTTAAACATATTAATGGTTATGAAATTATATATAAGGGTGAAAACGTGAAGTTGGGTAACACTTCTATGAGAATCAAGTGAGAAAGAGACATAGCGGACGTTATTCGGTCGAATAACCAAATTTGTTCGGCCGAATAACCAAATTTATTCGACCGAATAAATTTGGTTATTCTACCGAATAAGTTATAGGTTATTCGCCCAAACAATGTTTAACGGTTCACCGTTAAAAATAACAGAGACCTTGATTTGTGTGCGAGGTATAGCTGGACGAAAAAAATACACGACGTTTTCTTATTTATTCATCCGAATAAGTATTTGGCCGATTTGTGTGTGAGGTATAGCCGGACGAGAAAAATACACGACGTTTTCTTATTTATTCAGCCGAATAAGTATTCGGCCGAATAATTATTCGACCGAATAATTATTCAGCTGAATAATGGTTCTGCATAAAAGCTTGGCCACGGCTTGTCTTTGTCATTTTTTCTGTAGGACTTTTTGGACCCCTCTTTGAGACCCACAGCCGGACCCGCCCGCGCCACCTGTTTCGCCACTGCTCCGGCCACCCGGCCGTGTCTTCCTGGCTGGACCCATACACACTACTGGTGTTCGCCATCCTATAGCTTATGTTGGTGTTCCGCCAGCCCTTTCGTATCCCCCTCCTTTCGACCCCCTTCTTCACCACCTTGTTGCGTCTGTTCATTTTGGAGTGGACTTCGACACTTTGCTGCGTTTGTTCATTTTGGAGTGGACTTCGACACTTTGCTGCGTCTGTTCGTTGCTGGAGTGTTCATCATTTGGTGGACTGTTCGTCATTTGGTGGATATTTGTGGGGGTATGTTCGTTGGTGGAGTGTTCATCTGTTGAGTGTTCTTTGGTGGACGTTCGTGTTGGATTGGTTGTGGGATGTTCGTCGTGGGGTTGACTGCGTAGGTACTTTTAATGTAGTTTTTTATTTTTGTTAAATTTTATATTAATCTTGCTTCGTTTGGTTGCAGTTGTCGTTTGCTTTTTTGGTGCTCGGGGTTGTTCGGTTTCATTCGCTCGAGTTTGGTTTGGGGTTGGCTTTCAGCAGTAAGACAAAAAAAACAGGTATGCGGAAACGATATTCTATGTCTTTGTAATTTATCTATTACTGAATTAAGGAGTAGCTAAAAAAATTATAATCTAACTTAGTTGGTACTGTACATGAGTTTATGAACTCTGCCCATGTGGACAGAGTTCATGAACTCTGCCCAATTTGGACATGAGTTCATGAACTCTGCCCAATTTGAACAGAGTTCATGAACTCTAGCCTATCTTAACTTAGACCTTGAATGGAAGGGAAGGAAGGACCTTAACATAGAACTGTTGGTAATTATTAATTTATAACCTATTTTAGTGTGATTTAATGGGTGATTTGAATGTAATTAGCCCTGCCTAGCCCGCCTAGCTAACTTTTAGAGCATAACCCTTAGTTGGAATTAGATTACCTATCACAAATAATACTTATCAGAGTTACAACAAAGCCTAATCAAACGAGTTGAGATACTTAAGAAATAGGAACCGTAATTTCCGAGTCATGAAAAATTAAGAAACAATGTACTAAATATGCTCAATTGTGTGGACCGAATGACAATTACTAATTTTAGCATAGGAGAGAAAGTAAAGTAGTAATTGTCGGAATCTCTATTCAGATAAGGAAAAAAACAGAATCCAAATGTATGGTTTTAATTAGTTGCTATTTCAAGTAGCTGTATTTTGAGTTTATAATTGATTAAATTATGCAATTAGTTTATATACGATATTGAGTTAAACTTGTTAAACTATTGATTTTGCTTATGTGATAAGAAGGAAAAATAAAAGTAGTTTTAAAATTCTATTTGCAAATGGTATTTTTGATTTATGTATAGGTTGGACAGAGTTCATAGATCAATATATTAGTTAAATATGATAAACCATGCTCATGCATAACTACACACAAGACTAAACTTTACTTTAGATGTAATAAGAAAGAACTAAAGCTACTACATAGAAAACTTGTAAAAAACTTTGGCCTTCCAAAACAACAAAGTCAATTGTATTATGCACCAAACAACATGTTTTATGAACGTCATGTGTACACATTATTCTTATATATTTAGGGAATACTTGTTAGGAGGTATTGATATCAAAACATTAGAGTATTATGCCACAAATATATGGAAACATGGCACTCATTAATAATTTTTCCACATTATTAGTGATGCAATGATATTAGTCCACCTAGTATTGAATTCATGCGACATATATCCTATTCCAAGGATTGATGAGATGATGGATGAGCTGCATGGAGCCAAGTAATTTTCTAAGATTGACCTTCATTCTGGTTACCACCAAATCAGAATGAAAAGTGAAGATGTTCGGAAAACTTCCTTTAGGTGCCATTTTGGGCATTTTGAATTTCTGGTCATGCCTTTTGGCTTGACAAATGCACTAGCAACCTTTCAATCTTGCATGAATAAAATCTTCAGCAAACAACTCCGTAAGTTTGTACTTGTTTCTTTTTATGACATTCTGATTTATAGTAAGACATGGGAAGATCATTTGCAACATTTGGATAGTGTACTAACTCTAATTGCAGAACAATCCTTTTATGCCAAACTGCCGAAGTGTGAGTTTGGTATGAGGAACTCCTCTATCTTGGCCACATCATTGGGCAAGAAGGAGTTAAGGTACACTTGGAGAAGATCCAAGCCATCTTAGATTGGCCCAACCCAAAGAATATAACTGCTCTAAGAGGGTTCATAGGCTTATGCACATATTACAGGAAATTTATGAAGGGATTCTCCAAACTCACTTCTCCCTTGACAAACCTTACTAAGAAGGGAGCTTTCTGTTGGAATGAGGAGGTTAAAAAATCCTTCCATAAAATGAAGGAAGTTATGAGCAGCTGCCTAGTCTTGGCACTCCCAGATTTCAGCTAGCCTTTTGTTTTAGAGTGTGATGCCTCGGGTGAAGGCATAGGAGCAGTTTTGATGCATAATAGACACCCAATTGCTTATGAGAGCAAAAAGTTGCAGCCGCATGAGAGGCTGTATTCGATCTATGACAAGGAGATGTTAGCCATCATGCATGCATTGGAAAAATTCAGGCAGTACCTGGTGGGAGGTAAATTCATAGATAAAACATACCACAATAGTTTGAGGCATTTCCTAACCCAGAAGGAGCTGAATGACAGGCAGTAAAAGTGGGTAAGCAAAATTCAATCTTATGATTTTGATATTGAATATAAGAAAGGTAAGCTGAATGTAGTTGCTGATGCCCTTTCTAGGAAGCCTGTTTTTTCCTTGCTGCAAGTGCCTACCGACTGGAAGGCACAACTAATTAAAGAATATGCAGAAAATCAGTTTGCTAGTGAATTGTTAGATAGAGTAAATCAGGAGGATCATTACCAGGTCATTGATGTCATCTATTATAAGAACAATTTTTTTTTTTAACTCCTGAATCTAAGCTGAAGGAGCAGATTTTGATGGCTGCCCACATTGCTCCGGTAGCAGGCCATCCTGGTATTTTCAAAACTTACCGGAAGTTGAGAGAAAGATTCACCTGGAAGGGACTCAAGGAGGATGTTCTAAGACATGTTAGTGAGTGTACTACATGCCAGCAGAACAAGGTGGAGCACACTCGTCCTGCCGGTCTCCTACAACCTTTGCCAATTCCTCGACAGAAATGGGAGAGCATATCAATGGATTTCATCACAGGTTTTCCCAAATCCCAGGGTAAAGACAGTATTTTTGTAGTAGTTGACATATTAACCAAATTTGCTCATTTTTTTCCTGTCACATCTACTATTTCTGCTAGTCAAGTTGCTACACTCTTTTTTAGGGAAGTATGTAGATTGCATGGGGTGCCAAAAATCATAATCAATGACAAGGATAGTAAATTCACCAGTGCCTTTTGGCAATCTTTGTTCGAATTGGTAAATACTTATCTAAACCTTAGTACCAACTATCATCCCCAGACAGATGGGAAAGCTGAAAGAGTTAACCAGTGGCTGGAGGGGTATCTCAAGAACTATGTTACAGGGCAGCAGAAGGCTTGGGTCAACTGGTTACATCTGGGGGAATTCTGTTATAACACCACCTTCCACATGTCCATAGGAATGATCCTATTCAAAGCTTTGTATGGGTATGAGTCTGCTACTTTTGAAGATTTGGTTTTTGGAAACTGCAAGGCACAAAAGGCAAGAGATTGGCTGCAAGAAGGCCAGGACATCCTCAGAGCACTGAATGAAAATTTAGAGGTTGCACAAAATTAATGTAGATAAGAACAAAATAGATCGAACTTTCCAAGAAGGAGACTTGGTTTATCTTAGATTGCAACCATACAGGAAAACCACTCTTAAGACAAAGGGGGACGCAAAATTATTGCCAAGGTTTTATGGGCCCTAAAAAATAACAAAGAAAGTGGGTGAAGTAGCCTATGAGTTAGATTTTCCAGCAAAAAGAAAAATACACAATGTCTTTCATGTGTCCTGTTTGAAGAAGGCAGTGGGCCAACAGGTTAAGGTTTCATAAATACTGCCCCCCCTTGATGATGAAGGACATTTGGTACTAGATCCTGAAGACATCTTGCAGACCAGAGAGAGGAAGCTGAGAAGCAGAATTATTAAAGAATACGTGGTACAATGGAAAGGTCTTCCTAGTAAGCATGCCACTTGGGAGGATGAACAGATTCTGGAGCATCCTAGTTTGAAACTACTTGAGGACAAGCAGTCTTGGGAAGGGAGGACTGTCATGTCCCCCCCTAGTGACCTTGGTCACCACTTGGATTCTCCTATCCCTAGGGGTCTAAGTCACAATTAATTGAGTATTTAATTCATGGGGATATTTTAAGGCAAGTACACCTTAGGAAATAATTGATTATTGAGTTATTTAATTAATTATGAAGATGGAATTAATATTGAGAAGTATTTTGGTATTTTTATTATTTAAATGCTAATAAATGTTTCCAAGTGGATAATGAAGGCTAGGAGGTCAAATTGGTAATAAGAGGACAACCTTTCCTAAGTGGAGGATATTTTAGAAAGGAAAGAAAGTCAGAATGGAATTAGAAACTGGAAAAAGCTAGAAAAAGTTGGCAAAAGCTGAAAAAAGTTGGCAAAAGAAGAAAAGTAGAAAGTAAGGGGAATGGAAAGAATCAAGAAAAGCATTCATAAGATAATTAGAAACAGCCAGAAAAGCAGATAGGGTGCACTTGCCAATTCTGAC
This sequence comes from Larix kaempferi, assembly GCA_027924585.1. Classification (NCBI taxonomy): domain Eukaryota; kingdom Viridiplantae; phylum Streptophyta; class Pinopsida; order Pinales; family Pinaceae; genus Larix; species Larix kaempferi. The sequence continues at coordinate 61,748 of BSBM01003294.1, forward strand.
TGAAGGAGGATGAGGAAAGAAAGTGGAGAAAGCTCAGAAGTTTCCATTCTCAGAGAGGATGCGCCCTACCTCACCCACACATGTCGTCTGGCTTTCCAAGCAAGCTAACTCATCTATTTAAGCATGATTCTAGCATCAGGAAATAACTTTTGATCATTTATGTTTTATCATGAGAGCTCTGATGCTTCTCTAGTTGAGTGATGTGCCTCAGCTGTGCTTCTTGGGTGATGTGCCCCAAGGCCTATAGTTTCCAATGAGTGTTGTGTAGGTCCATATCAAGATATTGCAGCCAGTAACATATGCTTCCAGCCTCCATTGAAGATCTACAGTCATACGGGAGAACAGTTTCCTCCAACGGTGATTCTGCAGCTAGTTTTAGTGAAGATTCTCCTGTTGAAGAAGTTTGATCCAGTGAATGCGCCCAAGACTTGGTGGAGAGATAGTTCAACAATTTTTGTAGACATTAGAAGAGCCACATATCAGAGATCAGCTTCATAATTGAACTATCCTTCTCTTCTATCTCATTCTCTCAACCACAGCTAGATTTGGAGAGGATTTCCACTGAAGAAGAGAGCTAGTTGATGATGATGGCAGCCATTTGAAGATCAGCCACTCTAAGTGCAGCAAGATCATCCATCTAATCTGTAGATGGACTGATATTCACTTCCAGAATAGAGCCATATTAACTTCTTACTTATATTATCTATTCTCTCACTAATTGTAACCGAAGATTAGCCTGTGAGGCATTGTTATTTAAGAAGCAAACTATTAATGAAAGAAGAAGTGTTCCGAAATTCATATTTCAAGTTTTATGTGTGGAAAAATTTATGTCAAAGTCTAAATTAATATCAGAATAGATTTTGTGGTTTCTTAAAGCAGTTTGTGAGGTTAGAATGCAAGACTAGCTAGATTGATGGTAATTCTAGACTAGTTTCACCACTTTTCCTGTTGAATCTATTTTAATCACTATTTTTACATTCTGTCAGTTGGAGCTATTCCTTAACTCATTCTAGTACCCATATCAGTCCCTATAATAATAATTTGGATTCCTTTAGCCTCGTTTTGGAAATCCTGTAATGTGACTAGATCAGCATTCCACCATGTGCAAATAATCCCCAAATTGCTCCAAACCTTTCCAAGTCCATCCAGTATTTATTCTAGCATACCTTATGAGTTACATGATTGATATATCTCTTTCCTAAACATCATTAAACCTCACGTAGTCTTGTTGGCATATGCTAGAAGCCCAGGAAGCCTTGAAGTAGGCAATAGATTTGTTCTATTGCTGAAAAGTGAATGGCTCTAGTACTTTGTGCCAAGCACTTCAGCTAAAACCATATTTTTCTGTTGCTGCACCTAATCCCATATAAATTCCATAATCAAACTTTCATCCCACCATCCTTAGTCTTTACACCAGTACCCCTCACTTACCTCCTGTCCGATTCGAAGGATTTGCCACAAAATTGTCTAGTGAAATTTTATTAAAATTCTGAGTTGGAGATATTATCTTGGTCAAATATTGGCTAGGATACTACAAATGTCATGCCTTATGATTGTGCATTTTGAATTGAGAATCTAATTGATGGAAAACAATGGTCTTGAGTTTTAGCCTTGTAAAGGTGACCATTCCTGGGATTATGTTTTTCTTTGGTTGCAACATGGAAAACTCGGGGAACATAATACCATGAATCGTCATCGTTATCAAGCTGCAACTCAAGACCATCATGCAACATGAAAAATTTGGGAAACATGGCAAACTTGCAAAACATAATACCATGACTCGTTAATTTTTTATGATTCTATGGAATAATGAAAATAATTGTAAATATAATTTATGTTTAAATTATTAAAATATGAATTAAGGTATTAATTTAAGATTTAAATTAAAATTTAAGATGTTCATGAACTCATTCTTTGACATAAAGAAATGTAACCTTCACTTAGTATTTAACTATATTGGCTCCATTCATTTTAAACATCAAAAACACTTAGAAGATTGGCACATTACTTCGTCATACATCCAACAATATTAGCTATACTCATTTTAAGAACTATTCGATGATATTAGGTATATCTAGGTCCTTATTAAATAACTTAGTCTCTTTAGCAGCTAGGTCTTAGAATTTGTAGAATTAACATGTAGAATTTGAATATGTAATGAGTTGATATTTGTGTAAGTGTAGACATTATATCAAATGGAAAAAGAGGAGTCTTCGAGGCGAAAGCGTAGGCAGTCTTCACATTCTTCTGGAGTTGGTGTTTCAATTGATAATTCGAGGTTGTCGACTTCCCCTCGAGATTCAAGTTTATTGTATAGTTCACATTCATTTGATCATCGGTGAGGCGATAGGGGTACAGATGATTCCCCTTTGTCTTCAGTGGGAGAACACCGATCTTGACCTTTTGTTGGTATGAACATCAATCTTTTAATACATGTTCAAATTGTTTTTTATGTACGCAAAGTTTGTACATGTTTACACATAACTTTGTTTTTATTTGAAGCAAAGCATGGTTCAGAAGATGCTCATAATTCTACAGAGAGGGAGGAAGAGCGAGCAAGGGAGACGGATTTGGGTGCAGAGCAAGGTTCCCAAGAGGCTCGTCATTCTACACATGGTGACGATGGTCGATCCAGGATGCAATATGTTGAACTAACTGAGGGTTGTACGCCCATTACAACGTATCCATCTGATTTACCTGAGGAGCTTCCATGGGAAAGTGGTGATCATCAAATGACTCTTGAAAGTTGTATATCCCACTACGGCAAGTTGGAAAATGATTTATCTACTATGGATCTCCCTCCAGAGAGTAAACAAAGTTTGGAGATTGTTTTGGGATTATTGCAAAAATTCATTGAGGCATATGAGGATCTCGTACCAACTACGAATGGTTTTTTTTATTTGATGCAAAGACGAAGGGCACAAGTGATGGGTCTAGACAAGTGGGTTGTTGTGAAGGAGAGAGTGACAAAAGAATAGGCCAAATCAATGTTTAACTTCAAAGAAGTTCTAAAGTGAGAAATGTTGAAAGTGAAATATTTCAAACACCCTGAACTTGCACATCTACTATATGATCAGTTTCTTGCAGCCTATGGTTGGTTTCCAAGGAACGATGAGGTTTCTCAAAAAATTTCTATATTTTTAATGTGGATTTTTTTTAAATATGAAGCCAGACTATACTGATGTTCATTCTGAATTTTATGGAGTTGGAAAGGGTCGAATATATGATTGAAAAGGTGCTCTTAGAGACCCTACAACTCTTCAACCTCCACCTTAGGTATCTAGCCCACCCAGGCTTATGGCATTAAGATCAGAGATGGAGCCCACATCTCAACTTGGGACAACTGCAAGGGATTTTGTTGGCGATGGTTTATCGTCGGCATTAATTGGGGTAGATGTGGGATTCGTTCGAGAGAGGGATCGTGCCACTATTCATCAAAACTTTTTTTACAAAACGAATGATGAGGTAGATGGAATGAGCATTGGAGACCTCAAGGATTATGCCAAGGTTTTTCGTGATTTGTTGATTATGATATGACAATCTATTTAATCTTTTATTCATTTTGAATTGAACTTTTTGTTACATTATATGAATGATATTATGTCTTTTTTGATGTATCGTAATAAGTATATTATGTAAATGTTTATTGGTTGTAGTTTTACAGAATGATGAATGAACATTATTTTTGACTCTCCACTAGTCAAATAGTAGAAAATGTAGAGCATATTGGAGAGGTATATTTATTATTTACATATTTATAATTATGTTTGAACTTGATATATTATATTTTTTTTGAATTTTAATTTAACTATGTATCTTATTGTTAATTTGACTTATCCTTGAAAGTTTCTTTAGATACGAACTTTTTAGATGATTTACCATCTCTTGTGAGCTAATGATTTTAATTTTTTTGTTCTGGTTTTAAGTTAATTGCTTATTTTTTTTTTGTTTGCACTATGTTTTATTTATTAACACAATTTAAATTTTAGGGGAGAGATATAGGTTCTTTGATGAATGTGGATATTGGCACCGAGGTAATTTTGTTCACACTCAAATTGATCTATGATATAAGTTTAATATTTTAATTTTTTTAGATTTAGTTTAAATTTGTTTAAGTAATTTATGAGATTCGTAAATTGATTTTATAGATGTTGCAGCTTGGGTCTCTTCGATCTTTTGGAGGCAAAGGGAAGACTCCAGTGGAGGATAGTGGTGGAAATGCATTTAGATAATTTGATGTAATTTTGTTAATAATTTAATTGTTATTTGATATATAAGTTTAATATTTTAATTTTTTGAATTTAGTTTAAAGTTGTTTAAATAATTTATGATATTAATAATCTGCTTTTATACATGTTGCAGGCTGGGTTGATCCCAAGGGGAGGCCTTAGTGGAGGATAGTGGTGGACTTCTTCCTTTTTTGTCGATATATAGATTGTAGTTGTTTTGGACATCGAGGAGATTTATTTTTAGATTATACATATGTACATTGAGCTTACATGTTCATGAACATTTTTTGAGGATTATATACATGTACATTGAACTTACATATTCTGTATCTGCTTTAAATGATCTTCCTTTTTTTGTTAATTATTTAGCATATTTGGTGTGATAAATGTTTAGAATATGTTTTTGCATGTTTATGAATGTATGTATTATTAAATTTATGTATGTATGTAGATGTAAAATTTATAGGAATGCTAGGAATGTTAAGAATGGATGTTTGAAAATTTTGATAGGTGCAATCTAAAGTTAGAAAATTTTAAGAATGAATGTTAGGAAATGTTGAATGTTAAAATGAATGTTGAGAATGAATGTTATGGTAAGAATGAATGTTAGGAAAGTGTTGAATCCTAAGAATAAATATTAAGGAAGTTTTGATAGGTGCAATCTAAAGTTAGGAATGATAAGAATAAATGTTAGGAAGTGTTGAATGTTAAGAATGAATGTTAGGAAGTGTTGAATGTTAAGAATGAATGTTAGGAAGTGTTGATAGGTGGAATCTAAAGTAAGGAGTAAGGAATGTTAAGAATGAATGTTGAGGGTCAAGAATGTTTAAAATGTTAAGAATGAATGTCAAGAAGTTTTAAAAAGTGTTGAATGTTAAAAATGTTAGGAACTTGTACCAATTTTATTCGAGATGGAACTTGTACCAATTTTATTCGAGATGTGCATACTAAATGACTATATTGACAACATATAACATCAGGTTCATAATCCTGAAAGTAGACATAATTTTCAATCATATGGGTCTGCTGAAAAAAATAGCCCTTTAAAATGATGGATCATCTCTCATATGTATATCCATTGTCATTGTAGTCTTCCAATAACTTCATCTTTCCTTCAGTGCATCGCATCAAATAATACTTCACATTTTCGTTGTTGTCTATAGGTGCAATCACAATGAATACATCCCCTCTACAAATTACAATTGGCGTTAGGATTTTTAAATCAATTAAATTGACTAATATACATGTATAAGGTGATGGACAAGAATGAACAATCCACAAAATAGTTGTAAGATCATTACCTTCTCTAACAAGATTTGAAATTCTATCATTACCTTCTTCTGATTCTAATTCTTCTACACTTGCTAGTGGCATTTTTCCTTTAGGATTAATCTTTGTGTGTTTCCAATGTTTTACCCAGTTGTTCATTATGTTTTCACAAACTTCTGTAGATTCAACATTTTTAGTGAAAATATGACAAAAGCATGATTGCTTTCTATTGTCAAATGCAACACGTTTTGGAAGGCTTTTGTTTCAATAGAGTGAAAATCTCTAGTCCCATGTATGGTGCTAGCATCGTATGGTATTGATCTATTTATATCTTGGACCCCAACAAGCCAAAACAACCTACACAAATGACAACTTTTGATGTTAGTGTACATATACTTAAATGTTAGTGTACATTTTTTTAAATTGACAATTAATATAAATTAAAAAAATCGTGTACATACCTGCGCACATCTTTTAATTATTGATTATAATCATGGCTTAGATTTAATTTACACCGTTGGACAACCTCTGCAGCTGAAAGAAATCGTGCAGAAGAATGGTTCATTTGCCATCTTCGAAGTGCTCTTTTTATGCATGCTCTTGCACCATCATGTTCACTTTTTCCATGTCGAGTTTCAAAGAAATTCCAGTGATGTTTAATGTTCAATGCTTTATGAAGTTGGCATAACCAATAAAATGATTGCGAAGATTTAAATTGTCCTGCACATCCATCCGAACATATCCAATGTTCATTGAATTTAACGTCACATCCTTTTAGTGAGTCATAGAAAATACTTTCAATACAATGTTGAACAAAATGTGTATCGTGTGTACGTTCATTGCTGATATAAAAGTGATATTCTTTAATCACATCTCGATTTCCACACGTGATTTCAATGCCATCAACATCCTGTTGAGAATGTCTATATAGAGCATGGACAAATATCGAAACTTGGTCAGAATGATAGTATTCACTCTGTATCTCTTTTTGTGTAGCAAATGTGTAGTTTTCTCTAAAATCAACCACTCACAAAATTGTTCCTGGTGGAAACATTTCACGAGACTGTTTGAATTGAAGGTCTTGCCATCATGCTCTATGTCAATGCTTGGTGTATTTATAAATTTCACTTTCAAATTTCTTGAGAAAATCTGTCACATATTTTATCCTCTCGCAAATTAATTCTTTTGGAATGTGCATCACTAGAACTTGTAGCATAACCGATATATTCATATCTTCTCCAATCAACGGTTACATTTGACAGTGAGTGATCATTATCTATAGAATATTTATTGTGGAATAAGACCATATTTCCACATCATTGAAAATGTTTTCCATTGACACGTTTCTTATTATAAAATACTTCATCGTGATCTCTCTCACATAGAGTTTGAGATATGAATTCACGTACTGTGGGCGGAGGTGGTGAATTCATCCAAAATTTTTTACCAAATTCAAGAAACGTGTCGTAATATAATTGAAATTGCACATGATAACGACAACAACATGTGTCACATATAGTAATAGGTCTAACATACCATCGTTTTTGTTGCACAAATGTAGTGATTGACACATTAATTCCACGATGATCTTCCTTGAATTTATTGAACAATTGTACTTGTGTCATATTCATGATATGTTTTGGACTGCTTTCATATACCCCTCATGATACTCTTTGTCGTATCACATCCCTTGAATTTGGTGAAACTCGAGCATGTGCCAACCAATATTCCCATACAATATCTTTAACACCTGCTCCCATTCTATCTTTGTAAGGCTGTCTACAAATAATTGTCAAGTAAGCAAGTTCATCATTTTCATCTATTTTCATTCTAAATTTGCTATGTTTGTATAATGTCTTTTTTGAGGTTCCAATTTCTTTTTCTAGTTGTGTTGTCAAATTTTTTTGTCTAGTAGTAGCTGACACAATTGCTGTCTGAATTGCTCTACATGCAACACTGGTATCTTTCTTCCTGGATTTTCCAAATTTTTTTATTGCATCACCTATATTCTCTATCACATTATGTTTCAATTTCGACTCTTTGGTCACCTTGTGAATACCCAATAATGATGTAGCATCTTCTAACTTCTTGGTCACTAATAAACATCTCAAAATTTCTGCTTGTGCTGTTATTGAATAATTCTTCAGAACATCATCATAAAATTTTTGAGCACAATATCGTGCAGCATGTATGGGTATTTTTTTTCATATTTGTTGCAATCAACGTTTTCTAACATTTCATCATCAATGGTGAAAGTACCTATACATCAAGTTAAATTTAATTTAACATATATCAAAAAATACAATTCATTATAAAAAATGAATTTGAAAAATACATGATATATATACATACCAGGTCCAATTTCTGGATCTTGAACTTGATCTTCAATATTGACTTCATTGACATTAGCATGTAAATCACTATTTATATATTCAACAATGGTCTCTTCAACTTCAATTTGTTCTTCTTATACTCTATTTTCAATTTCCATTTCATCAACAGTATCATGTAAATCTGTATTTATATCTTCAATAATTGTCGCTTGTATTTTTGCAAGCCTTGCTTTTTTTGCATGATATTTGAGTTTTTTTTTCCTCTATTCTCATCATCATCATCATGTTTACGATCATGTTGTCTTTGACGATTTCTCTTACTTCCCATGATTATTTAATCTATTGATGATAAATTAAAGAATCATCACTTTATAGTAAAAAAACAAAATTAAGATTTAAAAATAGTTACGAAATTTATAAACACATCAACTAAAATTTACTTCGCCTTATCAAAATCTTGTAAAAGTCTTTTGAAGAAAAACTCCTTGGAAATAAATTTCCTTTGAACATACCTCTTGAAAAGAAATCTCCTTTAAATAAAACCTTCTTTGAAAGAAATAAGAACTCCTTGACAATAAATCACCTTTTAGAAAACCCATTCGAAAAGAATAAGAACACCTTCTAAAGAAATCTTCTTTGTAAAACCACTGGAAAAAAAAACTTCTTTGAAAAAATACCTAGGAAAAAACTTTCTTTGAAAAAACTACTTGGAAAAAAAAACTCATTTGCAAAAATATTTTGGAAAAAAATTTATTTGAAAAAACCCTTGCAAAGAAATAAGTCTTTCGCAAAAATAACTTGCGAGAACAACTCTTTGAAAAAACCACTTTCAAATAAATAAGAAGGAAAAATACATCTCCTTTACAAAACCTTTTTTGAAAAAACCACTTGGAAAATTACTTTGTAAAAAAAACCTCCTTTGCAAAAATATCTAGGAAAAAAAATGCTTTGAAAAAACCCCTTGCAAAGAAATAACTCCTTTGCAAAAATATATTGGGAAAATAACTCTTTGAAAACACCACTTTCAAATAAATAAGAAGGAAAAATACAACTCCTTTACAAAAATAACTTGGAATAGAAACTTCTTTGCAAAAATATTTTTGAAAAAAAACACTTTGAAAAAAACTCATTGCAAATAAATAAGAAGTGCAAAATACCTTAGAATATAAACTCCTTTGCAAAAATGCCTTAGAAAAAAACTCTTTGAATGTACCCCTTGGAAAGAAATAGGAAAAAAAATACCTTGTAAAAAAACTCCTTTTGCAAAAGAAATCTCCTTTGAAAAACCCTTCAAAAATATTTTGACCAAAAATATGAGAAATTAAAACATAACAAGACTCCATTAAATATGTGTATGTTTACTCCTCTCATATGTTGATGTTTACTCCTATGATATGTTTATGATAGCATTCAAAATGTATGGGATATTTTGTTTCTATTTCATAGAATAATTTAGTAAATAATGTATAGAAGCATCTTGATTTTGATTATTATTATTTTATCAGTATTTCAATATTTATTAGATATGATTTCTATATTGTATTATTCTATTATTATTCATAATTGTTTTACAAAGAAGTTATATCTATTATGCAATTGTTTTTAAACTTTGAGTTATCTTTATTAATATTTGAAAAAATGAGAGGAAGTTTTTTATTCCTCATGAGAAATAAATTTTGTTTGTTCGTTAAATATTTGATCATATCGTTTCTATATTTACTTGGTTTTTCCCATTTTTTCCTTAGATAAGTTACAACCCCAAATCGGCATACCCATATAACACCATTTGCTTGCTAAGGGTATTGAAGAGGACCTTGTTTTTTCCCTAAACCAACATTTGCACCTTTATAATTTATTTCAAGACCAAAACAATCGTGTAGTTTTCTTTAAGCCTTAATCTTAAAAAACAACTAGGTATAGAGAGATTAATAATGAAAGAAACTATAAATTATAGTGCAGATTAACCAAACACAAAGACAATTGAAATTAAATGTTGAAAAATAATCCAACATGAAGCAATGCTCACTTCACTCTCCTTTTAAGGTGGGGTGACCTTTCACTTGAGAAAAGATACAAATATGTTGACATGAAGATGGGTGTCTATTTTGGGGGGTCCCATGAGAAAATAAATCTGATTTTTTCATGTTTTCCAACTTTGGGCGAATAAAAGTGATATTTTTGTTTGGAATTTCACTTTTCACTAAAAACAAAACTTTTAGAGAATTATGTTAGCTTTCTATTCATAATTTTTTCAATTTTTTTTATTGAGATTTGATATGTCGATTTGGAAAATGTTTGAACGTGTGTTCTTATAAAACGAAAGGACTACAAAATAGTTATGTTTTGTCGCAAACGTAAAATCATTGTTAAACTTGTTTTTTGCAAAAACAAAATATACTACGACAATATATACACAATATACTACTGCATGACTATAAGTTTGTAACCAATGCATCTATATACTAATTATTATATTTTTTTTAATTCAATCAATGGGGAAACCTTGTCGATTTTCAACATGTTTTTGTTGCAAAACTTTTCTCTCGACTAAATATAAAAATTAAAAATCTATGAATACCCTTTTGAAGTAGACACGCCAATTAACTGCACCATATTTTTTTCAATTTTTTTGGTGGTGTATTTTTAAAGCTATGGATTTTTCATTTCACCGCATTTTGAAAGAGATGAAACCAAACTCGACACATGTTAAGAAAAAAAAAATTAAAAATATCAGATCTCACCTATACACAACAAAATACATATATTCAGAAAGTAGATTCAATGACAAAACTAATGGTATCAAGTCTGATAGTCGCTTTGTAGTGTAAGAGATTGTTTTTACCTTCCAAAAATGGAGAAACTTGAAAACTATGTGGAAACGTGAAGTTTTCAGGTTTCAGAGGTTATTCGGCCGAATAATTATTCGTCTGAATAACCTTTTTCCATAATGGAGCCGTTATTTTCAACAAAGGTTATTCGGTCGAATAACCAAATGCAAAAAAAAATTTGTCGGCCGGAAAAAAAATATGTTATCTATACTTGTAAAAATAAACTAAAGACATTCATTATTTTCACAAACAATACTTGACCTAACAATCTATAAACTCTTATCTCTTTAAAATATGATTCGAACAATCAAAACCTTAAATACTTGTCATCCCATAATTAATGAGTACCAACTACCAAGTGGAACTTACATTAAACATAAACCCTTTTAAATTAATTAATTATCCACTGCTATCTAATTGGTATTATTCAAAGGATATGGCCACATAAATTAATTGATTAAATCTTTTTTAGCCTAAAGTAGGGAGGTTACCCTCCCCCTCCAAGAGTAGCATTGTCCTCAAGGTTGAAGGTGAGAAAATTACTACATAATCCTTTTTAGTTCTCATGTGGCATATTCTAGTTGCATATTTTTCCATTGTATCAAGAATCTTTTTACTGTGCACTTATGCAATCGATGCTCTTTTGTTTAAATGCAACCTTCTTCGTCAATTTTTGGTAACATGTTCTACACTTTACAATTTGATCCAACAACCCTTTTCAGACAAGATAGATGAAACATCATATAGATCTTGGAGTGATCTACTATATCTAGATTGTATTCCACCTATCCAATGCATTGAATAATCTTGTATGGTCAATATAACACTAATGCTAGTTTCTAGAGGATGTTATTTTGGGGTAATGTTTATTAAATTCAAAGAAACAATGGATGTATTTGTACAAATGAACACTATATGAGTGATGTTGATCCACCTATTGTTTCATTCCATGTTGATCCATAACCAATTTGTCCTTAAGTGTGGAAAATACTTCTTTAGTGCAACGTGTCCTATCCATTCTGTTGGATTATCTATACTTCAACCCAGGTCCACTAAACTACTCACCAACAAACCCCAAGATATTGACCCTTTTGACATCACTTGCAAGCAAGTGATGTCTCACTCGAGGTACCCATGGGAACTGCAGGAACCAGGTTTCTGCAGTAGCGAAGGGAAGTGTCTTAAATATACAACAATCAACATCTTATAGCTTCGATAGATCAATCAATATTCCCAAAATTTAATATAATGAAAACATATCAAAATCATCAAATTCATACACTAGCTACGCAATAGACTGAATTAACATTATGCATAGAAACATGAAAGGAAATAACACGCATCAACCATACACAGATATACATGAGGAATTACATGGAAACCCAAGATGGGAAAAAACAACAGAAACACTCTTCTTATTCATGAGTTGTAGAAAAATTAGCACTTCATGCTTTCCCACACAACTAGTATAATTTCTCCTCTCATTACAATATATCTACGCACTAAGATTGCAGATCACTACAACCTTTTCTGACTTGCTTATACAATAACATAAAAAAATATTTCTTTGTACCAAAAAACATATTTCCTTCAATATTCATACCAAAACTATGTATTCTCTCTTAATCCATCCAACCCAAAACTTACCAAACCATTACATGTATATATAGGACTTATTCACAACCCTCTTGATCCCTCTACATGGACTCATTAATGTAAGTAGACATAGAATTGTAACCACTCTCAACTAACTCTTCCATTGATGAAGTCAAACATGCCTTGTTCCTTATTCCTTTCCCACTTTGTCAGAGTTGATCATGATTTTGCGGATCACTTCTTTCTGTCTTCGTTCACACCAAAACTAGTTGTTGATTCTACTAGTCACGCTAAAAATTTCCCATGTCCAATAGGCCCCCAACTCTCATATGTGGCTTTTCTTGAGTCATGTTACTGCTAGGGTTATGGTGGGTTCCACTACATCAAAAAATGATCATACCTATCTTTTATTGAGACAACAATATTCTTAACTTTTTCGTTATGCTCTACCATATCCTTACCTAGTTGTGTAGTTAAAATGCCTTGGAACTTTTTTCTTGAACTAGTTGGATCATTGCCTTTATCTGCTCATGCTCTCATCGAATGATGTTGGATACTCTAACCACTTCATTCTATAGAGATTCTACCTATTTCCTTATCCTCTGTTGATACTCTCACAACTAATTGGTTTCAGATTGCAGCTACTTATTCTCAGCTACCTTTGTCATTCGTTCTTGTGGTGGAAATGTTTTGATAACATCCTTGCGCTTCGTAGCTCTAAACTGCGTACTTTAAAAATTAGTAGTGATTTCCTGCAGACCTTCATCATCCATCAAAGTTACCCAAGCCTACGCACTTTCATCAAATAGCTTTGCACATTCTTCCTATGAGGTCTTAATGCATGTGATGGAAGATTTAACATCCTTAGCTCATTGATCCTGCACTTATTGTGGTGTTCTTGGCACTACTTGTGCTTCCAAGTTACTAATTCTTGCTCGAAATACCTTAATGACTTCACCCAAACTTGATAGCTTGTTTTCAAGTGGTGTCGCTTCTACAATTTAAACCTATTGAACTTCATTGCACCCTATCTCTATAGCTTTCTGTAGCCTAGATCCATTTTTTTTACTACAAAATCCCGCTCTTTTGGAAGTCCCTTGCATTTATGTGTGAGTTGATCCCTTTGGGAACTCTGTTTCATCATCTGATTGTAACTATATTCTTTTCAACCCTTAATTTCATTAGAAATTCTTAAGTGAAGTGTGTGTAAAGTATGCATAGGTATCTTTGCTAAATTCAGATCAATACAAATCAAACCTTCAATGCTAGATTGTATCTCTTACTCCTGGAATCTCAATGCTTTTGGAGGTATTGTTAACACTTTTGGCTTCGCAGCTGAAGGTAGGTGCGACTCTAGCCTCTATTGTCCTTGGGAATAAACCTGTTTTTTCACCGTTGAATCATTTGGGTTTGAGGTTAGTTGTATTCCTTCTAAAAATTCTTGCAACACACTGATCTAATTTAAAATTCCTCCATAAAGATTCAAATGCGCATCTACACCTTTTTTCCAAATATCCTTTGTTGTGTCCTTAAATATATCTGTTAGCGGCTCCACGTCTTCCTCCTCTAATTCCAAAACTATATACTCCTTATGAGCCTTCCTCTTTGTATTGATCCCCACTATTGCTTCTAAAAAGTTTATTTTACCCTTAGTTGAAGGTATAGGCTTTGTCACACTAGATTCCCTATCTTTCTCTTGTGATTATTGCGGGCCTTCTTCTTCTCCACCTCGGCCCCTTATTCCTCCTGTTGCAGTAGATAAACATTCGACCTGTTGTGCTTGGATTTTCTTACCTCCACCATTTTGTTGTGCCTTGGAATATTCATCCTGTGACATGAGTGGATAGTTCTTCCTAATGAGCGATCACTTTGAATTCCTCTAGCCATTCATGAATGATTTCATCGATACCTTTCTCCATAAAATTATAATGGATGGGAAACCACTCATTATTTGGTGCTTGCAAGCTTGAATATACATATGCTATGATGTGGCCTTAAACTAGATGATATGATTAAAGAGAGCCACCACACAAGGTTCTATATTAGGAGCCTTCTTAATACTGTATTGAATAGATTCCTTATACATGTAAAGTGTTGTGTTGGATTCCCTCTTCCTATATGCATTATCACTGACCAATAATGATACAAACTAGGTGGCCACAGGACAACCAGGTGGTACCACCACAAAATGAGACTCTATTGGTTCTTCCCAAGCAACCAAACCAATCAATAATAACAACCATCAATAGTGTAAAAGAGTACCTCCTTCTTGTGCATCTCGGTAATCACTCAAGAATTCATTGAGTAGGAATGTCGCCCAATTCATCTGGACACCTTCAATACACTGCTCTGCCAACATAATCATTGATACATGAACTTGGTTGGGTCGACATTTCCATAGTTGTTTACTTTCCATAATTATTGTCGTGAATTAAACATATTGATATTTAATAGAGGATACCTCATAACCTCAGTTGGTATTTTCCAGCTTGCATTTATCCTTCATTTTGTTTGCAAGGACTTGGTCTTTCTCCTTTCCAACGAAATAGGCTACCAAATCCAAGACGTAAGTTGGAAGACCCGTAATAATTTCTACCATGCCTGTATCAATCTAAATCTTCCAATACAACCATACAAATCCACAATGGACACATAGTAATAGCTTCTTTATCCAGGCATTACCTTCCGGACTCCGATCAAAGTGTGGAATCTTCAAGAGACCTAATAGGACTAATTTTTCCAACCCCGAAGCCCATTCTAATGGTTCTAGGATACAACATCCCCCTTCCTCATTGGGAAACATCTATGAATGATTATTTGTCACAAACTATGGGAACTTCAACTTGTTTTCTAAATCATGACTGGCATACTTTAAATTTGGCACCTTTCCCATCATGTCTCCCACCTACAAAACTCCTTTTGGGATCTCAGGTGTGATAAGCATGTATTTAGAATTCTTAGACAAATGAACTGGTTAAGCATTCGTCTTTCTCGATGGTATCTACTCTAGTAAACCAAACAACATTGCATATGTGGATGCCCCTACATAATTTATTTACCTACTTCTCACCTCTTGACTCCACAGATCAAGTGTTCTTCTTGTTGTGCTCATCGATGAGCTAGGAGGCACAGGACCATTTGTTTTCTTATCTATACTTCAACCAAGGTACACCAAACTACTCACCAACAAACCCAAATATATAGGACCTTTCGGCATCACCTATAAGCAAGTGAAATCTCACCTGAGATTCCTATGGAAACTACAGGAACCAAGTTTCCGCAGCAATGAAGGGGTGTGTCTTAAATATACAACAATCAACATCTTATAGCTTCGACAGATCAATCAATATTTCCCAAATTTCATATAATACAAACATATCAAAATCATCAAACTAATACACTAGCTATGCAACAGAATGAATCAATCATTATTGCGCCGAGAGGTGCTCTACAGCCCAGTATGGGGGAGATCTTGTTAGTCTAGTGTTTGTCGAGTTTGTCGAGTAACAAAATAATACAAAGTAAAAAGTAATAAATATTATGTCGGCCATAAACAAAAAAGAATAATACAAAGTAAAAAGTAAATATGAGACTTAAACTAGAGACTTTAGAGCTTAGAATTAGGTGGTAAATATTATGTCGGCCATAAACAAAAAAGATTAATACAAAGTAAAAAGTAAATATGAGACTTAAACTAGAGACTTTACATTTTACTTTTAATACAAAGTAAAAAGTAAATATGAAACTTTAGAGTGTTTGTCCAATAACAAAATAATACAAAGTAAAAAGTAATAAATATTATGTCAGTCATAAACAAAAAAGAATAATACAAAGTAAAAAGTAAATACGAGACTTAAACTAGAGACTTTAGAGCTTAGGATTAGGTGGCTCAGGTATTGCACTAAAGGAGCTATTCAAGGAGAGGTTTACAAATCCAGAGATTTGATCTTTCTCGGTGCTTGATAGAGCCTAGGATTTGGATCTAGGTTGGTGCATTAACAGATCATCATCATTGTACCATCATAGTGCATAGCAACATAAAAGGAAATAAAACACATCAACCATACACACATAGACACCAAGAATTATGTAGAAACCCATGACGGGGAAAAACCATGGAAGCACTATTCTTATTCATGAGTAAAAAAAAAATAGCACTTCATGTCTATGCACACAACCGACAGACTTTCTCCTCTCATTTCAATAGATCTGCACACTAAGCTTGTAGATCGCTACAACCTTTTGTGACTTGCTTATACATTAACATTACAACAATATTTATTCATACCCCAAAACAAACTTCCTTCACTATTAAGACCAAAACTATGTATTCTCTCTTAATCCAACCAACCCAAAACTTCCCAACCCATTAGATATATATAGGACCTATTCATATCCCTGTCGCTCCCACTACTTGGACTCATTAATGTAAGTGTACACAAAATTGTAACTGCTTTCAACTAACTCCATCGTTGATGAATTCAAATGTGCCTTATTCCTTATTCCTTGGTCACTTCGTTAGATTCGGTCTTGATTTTGTGGATCACTTCCTCCTGTCTTCGTTCACACCAAATCTGGTTGTCAAGTCTACTAACCATGCCAAAAATTTACCAGGCCCAACTGTCATTGCTTGAACTTTGGAAGTGCCAAGTGAATAGAAAACAACAAAAATGGTCTTTTGGGCATATATGAATTCATATGGTGTCATTTCGGTAGCTCCATGATAACTAGTGGTATTATACCTCCATCGTAAGAGGAATCCATTGTTCCCATTGCTACCACTTTGTAATGTCCCATTTTTTTTTATAGCATGTGGAGAATTCACTAGGCCATTAGATCCCCATGGATACTAGTGGAAAAAACAAAAAAAAATAGTTAGGATTAATATTGGTCCATGTTTAATTAGTTTAATGAAATTAAACTAAAGGGAAGTGATAAAGCTCATAGTTTGTGAATATTTAATTATTTAATATTGAGATAAGTTGGATATGATTAATAGGGCCCATGAGGGAACATAAGAGAGCTTGTGGACACAATGAGTTGTCATCAACAATGGAAACTAGATGTAAAGCAGAGAAAATCCACAGAGCTGCTAAAAATATGGAAGACAACATAAAAGTAGGAAAACTTAGAAAAGCGTAAAGTAGAAGAAAAGCATGAAAGTTCATAAAAGAGGAAGAAACAAGAAAAGTAGGAAAGCATAGAAAATCCATAAAAAAAGAAATATTTTTCCAAAAGCATAAAAGCAGAGGAAAGTAGAAAGGCAACAAAGCAGGGAGAAAGAAGGAAAAATCTATATGAACAAAATTAGTCATTGAGGGCACACTAGTTGAGGTATATGGACCACATTCAATTTATTTGGAACTCAATTCATCCTATAAAAGAAGGTGGTTCATCCCCTCTCACATATTTTGTCACTTTGGATAATTGTCTTGAGAGCTATGCATCTCAGAGGCTTGGGAGATGCACCCCTCGCCAACTTCGGGTGATGTGCCCCATTGCAAACTTGCTATAGTCATCTTCACAGTGTTAGTGAATCCATTATATTATGCATTATGGATCATATCTATCTCATATATTGAAGGATTGGAGTCTCTAGATTTGGTGCAGAGATTGATGCATGAGTCTTTGTGAACTGTGATGAGATAAGGCCAGAGAAGAGAGCAATTTAAGTAATTGTGTCCCCCTATGAGTGGCATCAGTTGTTCCTGTGCCTTCAATGAGATGCAATATGTTCATTTACTTCCCATGGATTTGATCCAGTGGTGGAAATATTTTCTTTCATTCTCAAATTCTATATTCTTTCTCTTATACTGTAAAATCATAAGGATTGAGGGCTCTCTGTAAGCTTGGTTCCAGTATGCTATCATTTGTTGCTATAAAACTCTAATATAAACTTGATGATTTTCATGTACATGTATTTGACCTCATATATCATTTTTTGGGATGAATGTATGAAGAATATAAATTAGTAATATCTCCAATCCATTTGAATCCATCTGTAAATCCTCACTTCCACTAGTCCAAGTCTAGTCTTTTGCACCTAGTTGGATTTTTTACTACTATATCTTGGTTTCCAAGTAAGAGTGAGTCTAGATCAGGTTGGGTACAGTCAATTAGGATTACTTAAGTCTATATTACTTCCATATTTTAGTAGAAGCAGTTGATTTTCCACAGAAGTCACGTGGGAAATGTAATGAACCCATTTATCCACTTTCAACATTTGTAAGGATTTGAAGTGTAAAATTTTTCCTCGACATCAATCAAATAGTTATTAGTCATATTATACACAAGCTCATATATGTACTTCCATTTAAATTAATCATTGAATAAGGACACTTGATCAATCATCACTTGCTTTCATAAAACTTAGATACATTACATAGGATTATCCATCCAACTTATGGCTTATTCCATTCGAACAATTGTATATTTGTGCACATCCAAAAGAAGGTATAATCCATGAATGATGATCACATCAACACGCATCCATATGCATCATTTATCATGTAAAATTTTGAAATGGACATATAGCATTCTTTTAATAAAACAATTTACCATTAAATTGCATTTCTCTAATAAATCAAAACACATCAAGTACACAAAAGAAAGAGACCTGTATACGTCGTTCACCCAACTCTTTGGGCTACGTCCACCAAGGAAATGTCGCATCTTTATTCATCAAAATATAGAGGAATACATTTTGTGACACAGTGTGTGCAATATTTCTACTTTCTCAAGTCTCTCACTGAGAGCACTTTTACAATCATTCAATCCTCTACCTCAGAGGCATTACACGGATTTCCTCCAAGACTGATTGTTGAAATATTGTAACTTCCAAGAATATTATATTTGTACTTTATTATTCTGGAGATGTTTCATTCCTCCATGAATATCTTATTGTATATCTGGAGATGTTTATTCCTCCATCGGAATGTGGTAACTTGGGTTATTAGACTTCCCTAGTGGGGGTCGGCCCTGTATGTGTTATGTAGGTCAAAGGGTTGTTAGACCACCCTAGTGGGGTCGGCCCAATCAGTTGTAGTGGGGTGTTTAACCCAGTGGTAAAGTTGGGGCCAACCTAGTTAATATACAGTACAAGTCGGAGATGTGTATAAATAGAGGAGGTGTGTTCCTCATTATACACACACTTCCCTCACTTGAAATATAGCGCACTTGTGAGAGAGAGGTCTGCTATGGAGGAGGAGGAGATCATGTCTTTGGCTTTCATCTTTTTATATTGCTGGTCATCTATATTGAGGAAGCTTTGCTGGGTTTTCTACCCCATGAGGGTTTCCCAGGATAAATCTGTGTCTCTTGTGTTTATGCTGTACTTGTTGTTTCTTCAATGATCCTATATATGCTATTGTTGTGAAATGGAATGTAATGCTGATATTTTCTATCTTAGCATATTGAATCTTAACATAGTATCAGAGCTAATCTGAAGGAAGGCAATGTATGGCACTTACGACACTTGCTTCACTTGCGACAATTTGAAGGTTTGGGTTTTATATATAAAACACCAGTCATCGTGGAAATTTCTCTATAAATACATTTTTGTGAAGGTTCAGGATATGAAACCTTTGCAGGTCGTAGATAACATCCCTAGGTATCTTGTGTCCAAGAGACACCCTCATATTTGTTGTACTTTGTAAGTTATGATCAGTACAAGTTAGGGTTTATGCCTCTTCCAGATTTGAGTCAAAATCAGGTGACCTAGGAACAAAGGTCATAACTTGGGCTAGGAAGCTCCCAATGAAATTTCGTAAAAATTGATAGGTAGTACACAAAATGTAATATCTTAAGGAACGTTTTCAAAGGCCGAAGTTGAACCAGTGACACGTGGAACTCCATACAAGTTTGCTCTCCTGTTTTATCCCATAAATAGGTCACATTACGACACTTGGCATAAATCTCTCTCAGAAAATCCAATTGAGGTCAAACCTGTCGGGATGGAAATATGACAAGTCAGGCTACCACAAAAAAAAAAATTAGACCCTGTGGTCGAAAAGTTCAGAGTTACAGCAGAAACAATCAAGTACATATTTATGTCAAAACAGAATTATTTATGGAGCACTTTCATTCATGACTTCCGGAATTTAGGGTTTCGGAGAAAGTTGGAATTTTTGGAATCGGAGTCCATGGATGAATGCTACTCAGGAAAATCAAAATTTAGAGACCAAGATAAAAATTTTGGTTGGGTAGAAGACCGGGCATGATCAAACCCCAGTTCGGTAATTTGATCGGAAAGATGGAAAATTAGGGCTTCAGCAAAAGTTGGAATTTTTTAAGTCTATGACCACGACTGGAAGCTCCTCAGAAAAATAAGAGTTTAGAGCCTTGGATTGAACCTTTTTATTAGGAATAAGGGTGGGCTTCATCAAACCCTAGTTCGGGATCCTGTCCAGAAAATCCAGAAGTTTTGAAGGCAATTTTGAGGGGTCAAATTTTGGAGATTTCAAAATTGAAGTATGCAAGTTTGATCAGCTCAGCAAGACACATCCATCCATCCATTCAGAAGTGTGAAAGTTAAAGATTGAATTTTTAGGGTTTCTCTAACAAACCGTAATCGAGCTCCAGATCCAGTTTCAGGGGGAGTTGAGGCTAAGGCCTTACATAAGAAGACTACAAGAAATCTAGACAAGTATGACTTAAGGAGATACAGGTATGTCTTGAAATCTGATTCTTGATTAAAGTTCATAATATGTCTGTCTTCATATTATTTAGGATAGTACAATCTTGATTAATGTTAGAATTGTCTTATCACCCTAGTAAAAGTATGAATGCATGTGAATGATAAAAGACATTCATTGATTAGGGCTATATGATTGTACTAATGCACTGTGGTGCTTGTATGAGGTTGATGTTTTCTACTAACAAGATACAGGTACATCACCAAAGACAAATCAAGTTCCATGACCATGACAACATGAAGACAAAGACTCATCCATAATCTTTGATCACATAGAAGTTCTACTTACGAGGTATGTATGACTTTGTTCTATTATGCTTAACCTATGAGATATGCAGGTTCTAGCACAGGATCTCTAAATCATTGAAGAGAACAAAGAAGATATTTTTTAGGTATGTTAGACATAACTAAGCAGGTATACTAATCCAGGTATGTTTTCCTATGTCAAGCTAGAATCCTACTTTGTGCTAGGATCTTAGTATACCCATGTATTGAATGATCATGACCATACATATTCAAGATTATTTAGAATTATAATGTTTTGATAATATTGAGATTATACTAATGAATATATGTTTGTGTATGAGATCATGAGGATGACACTAGTGCACACTTGAGCATGCACAGTGGTACAGATTGAATAGAAGTTCAAAAGACATATAGAAGATCAAGCGGGAGGAAACCACACAAACATAAAAGATAATTATTTGAGTTGTTATTTGAAATAGTAAATGATATTGCTTGTAATAGATTGCATACATATTTAGAATATATCATGCTGAGTGTAAACATTCATATAGCATTGAACAGTATACTACTAATATGCATATGATTGGTAAGTTGGACAAACATTCCATTGTTGCTTGTCTAGAATGAAATCTCTTTGCTGACATGCTGAGAGCTGTGCACACTCTCGATAGTATGTTCTGGTAGAGAAGGAAGGCATCTAGATAGCCATTGTATGCATACAGAATATGGAAACGTGTTGTGCCAAAGTATTGGTCAAGATAGTTGTATAAATGATATCTGTATGCATAATAGGTTATCATGTCAACATGATTTGATAATTATGAAGCATTACTAATCATGTACTTAATCGTGATTTGTAGGAAAGATCATGAATAATGATGAACACCGAACAAGTGATGGATGTTCAACAAGAAGATTTACAAATCAAACATAATATAGAAGGCTTGTGGCTAGAAGATTCTCTTAGAAAGAGGAAGAGAATCATGACGAGATGTTTGCTCCAAGTGGCTAGATAAGACCATTATCTTAATGATGTAATTGAAGAAGAAGTGCAAAAGCTATGTTCGGGTACCCACGATCGATAGTCAATTGATGCTCACCATGGGTGATGTAGATCTCAACCTTTGCTACAAGGTTGAATATGGTTTCTATACACAGATGACATGGATGCAAGAAGGAACTCACCACAGAGTTCGAATGATAATGAGGCTCATATTAGTAGACCCATCTGACGAGAGATGGCATAGATAGATATGCAGAAGATCACTAAATGTAGAGTGTGAATGATGTTCAGTCACAAAGGGAGAATTGACAGTTTCTTGATAAGCTTGGGATTTGCCAAAAGTAAAGTTGATCCTTTACGAATGATGAAAAGAAAGAAGAATATGGCTGTAGAAATGAAAATGAAAGATATCAGATTGATGCATTGCTTCCTAGGTCTCGAAGTATGGCAAGGCTCAGAAGGAATCTTTCTCAACCAGGGAAAGTATGCCGAGAAATATTAAAAGGACTTGATGTGTTGGAATGGCCACTCTCATGAATTCCAACTTGAAGCTGTTAGCGGATGACTCATCAGAGTTAGTGGATATAACTCTGTACAGATAAATTATTGGGTCATTGATGTATCTAACGAATACTAGGTCAGATATATGCTTTGTTGTGAACACCATGAGTCAGTATCTAGTGGAAACTAGATGTGTTCACCTGATAGTTGCAAAGCATGTGATGAGGCACCTAAAGGATATGATAGACTTTGATATATGCTATCTTGGAGATCATGACTTCAGATGGCTACATAGATGTTGATTGAGAAGAAAGTGTATCATACAGGAAGAGCACATCGAGAGGATGTTATTGTCTGGGATCAGCCATGATCTTGTGCTTTAGTAGGAAGCAGTCTAGTGTCGCTCTCAGTACAAGCGGAATATATGGCTGCTTGCTCTGCTAGTTGTGAAGAAGTATGGCTTCAGGATTGTTTGACTTAGAGATAGACCCAACTATGATCCTATGTGACAAAGAGAGTTGTATCAAGATGGCGGAGAATCGAGTGTTCCATGATAAAGCACATAGAGATTTGAGAAGATATGGTGAAGTTCAAATTTGTAACAAGTTACCGATGTACTAACCAAACCTCTACCTCAAGTAAAGTTTGAGTATTTCCGAGACAAGCTTGGTAGGACCCTCCTCGAAAGGGGGAGTGATGTGATCACTTATGATGAGATTACCTGCATCGACAGTGAGGTCGATGATGTGGATACATATATTGGTGATGCCGACAGAGAGGTTTCTGGATGGTCCTTAGACAGGGTTTAAATTGATAAGGGGATTGCATCATCCTTGAACACATGATCTAAAAGGATTCATAGACATATGTCTCCGAGAAAGAAGAGGGATTGCATCATGCTTGAACACATGTTCTAAAAGGATCCATAGACATATGTCTTCGAGAATGAAGTCCTTAGTGGATAGGTGGGGATTGTATCATCCCCAGACTTCAGTCCCTTGAATTAATCTGTAGACATGAGTCTTCAAGAATGAAGTGCTTAGTGGACAAGTGGGGATTGGAGGGACTTCAGTCCTAAAGTGAGCCGTAGACATGTGTCTCCGAAAATGAAGTCCCTAGTGGACATGATAGGAGTGGATCGTCCCTGGACCTCGGTTCAAAAGGTACATGTGTGGATTAATCATCCTTAGACCATAAATCCCGTAATTCCGAAAGGAAGGATAGTCTTAAAAGAGATTGAGTGTGGATTAATCATCCTTAGACCGTAAATCCCGTAATTCCGAAAGGAAGGATAGTCTTAAAAGAGATTGAGTATGGATTAATCATCCTTAGACCGTAAATCCCGTAATTCCGAAAGGAAGGATAGTCTTAAAAGAGATTGAGTGTGGATTAATCATCCTTAGACCGTAAATCCCGTAATTCCGAAAGGAAGGATAGTCTTAAAAGAGATTGAGTATGGATTAATCATCCTTAGACCATAAATCCTGTAATTCCGAAAGGAAGGATAGTCTTAAAAGAGATTGAGTATGGATTAATCATCCTTAGACCATAAATCCCGTAATTTCGAAAGGAAGGATAGTCTTAAAAGAGATTGAGTGTGGATTAATCATCCTTAGACCGTAAATCCCATAATTGTGAAAGGAAGGACAGTCTTAAAACATGATTGTGATGAGATTGATCCCGTAATTTTGAAAGGAAGGATAGTCCATGATCCCGTAATTCTGAAAGGAAGGGTCACCAGATTTGATGGACTAGAATTCCATAATTCCGAAAGGAAGGATTGTCCATGATCCCGTAATTTCAAAAGGAAGGATCATGTGTATTGCAGAGTATGCTACTATTGTGTATACTTGACTAATGAGGATACTTGTATTTATGAGGATACTTGTATTGATGTATTGATACTTGTATTGATGAGGATACTTGTATGTATACTTGTATTGATGAGGATACTTGTATTGATGATATGTATACTTGTATTGATGAGGATACTTGTATTGATGATGTGTATACTTGTATTGGTGTGGATACTAATACCGATGATCTATATAATGATGCTGCTGATCGTGATGATCTAGATGACGATGCTGATGATCGTGAGGATCCAGATGATGATGTTGCTATAGCTATTCAACTACTACAGAAGATAAAGACTCAGTACTGAAGATGTTGATGTTCCAGTGTTGAAGATGTTCCAGTAACTGCTTGAGTTACTGATGATGTTGAGAAAGCTTCCAATGATTTATAGATGTATCATGTATGATGTTGATGACTCCTTGCTCGTACAGATGTTGTTATAATATCCTTCTCATTAAGGGGGATTGTTGAAATATTGTAAGTTCAAAGAATATTATATTTGTACTTTATTATTCCGGAGATGTTTCATTCCTCCGTGAAGATCTTATTGTATATCCAGAGATGTTTATTCCTCCATCGGAATGTGGTAACTTGGGTTATTAGACTTCCCTAGTGGGGGTCGGCCCTGTATGTGTTATGTGGGTCAAAGGGTTGTTAGACCACCCTAGTGGGGTCGGCCCAATCAGTTGTAGTGGGGTGTTTAACCGAGTTGTAAATTTGGGGCCGACCTAGTTAATATAAAGTACAAGTCGGAGATGTGTATAAATAGAGGAGGTGTGTTCCTCATTATACCCACACTTCCCTCACTTGAAATATAGTGCACTTGTGAGAGAGAGGTCTGCTATGGAGGAGGAGGAGATCATGTCTTTGGTTTGCATCTTTGTATATTGCTGGTCATCTATATTGAGGAAGCTTTGCTGGGTTTTCTACCCCATGAGGGTTTCCCAGGATAAATATGTGTCTCTTGTGTTTATGTTGTACTTGTTGTTTCTTCAGTGATCCTGTATATGCTATTGTTGTGAAATGGAATGTAATGCTGATATTTTATGTCTTAGCATATTGAATCTTAACACTGATCACAACTAGACCATGATAATTTATATACTAATACAATGTCCCTATGACAGTAATATAACATAGTACAAGGTATATGAAAAGGGTCTTCCCTACCCGGTCTAGCATACACTTAAATACGCCAATGATACATTCTAAGTTCAAAGGGTTTACCACACCCTGATCGAGCTTTAACTTACCGAGCAATAAGTAATTATGAGATCTCATGCATAATTTAACAAGCAACACTAACAAGTCTACGCATAAGTTTAGGTCCATCATTTCCCTAATGCCATGTGCAATCCGTCCTTCAAAAAGCATGGACTTGATCCAGCCTCAATACATAATAATCTATATATATATATATATATATATATATATATATATATATATATATATGTATGGATCCTTCCCTAAACATAACATCGGCATCCAGTATTATAGATGTACAATATATGAAATGGAAAATATTCAGGGTCTATCCCCAATCATTTGGGCAACAAGGACAAATATATTTAATTATATAATAAACAAAACAATCGGGATCTAACTCCCATTTCTATCCAGCATTCAAAGAAAACCAAATATATAATAACATATGAAACTGTAAGACTCACGGATTTGCTCCCTGGAAATCTAAGCAACAACGAAAGGGGCAGTACATCACACATTAAATGCAGTTAACACTTCAGAAAAATATAACAAAATAAGAAGCCAGCCTTAAAATATGTCAAAGATATAAGAAAAGGGAGCCTCCCCAATTCATGCGTAGCCACAAAAGAAGACATGCCCATGTGATATAGGCATTGGATAATTTAAGGGGGTCTTTTCCCAAAACACTTGCGCAATCACTAATTAACTAGATCTAGTGATCAGTACGTATATATACACAAATACATCAAAACTAAACCTACAAGGGTCTATTCTCCGCAATCCATGCCCAATATTCCAATGGGAACATACATGCAACAAAACAACCCAGTATATGTATATATGAATGGAAAATGAAACTTAGAAGACTTACAGGGATATTAACCCTTAACTATGTGCATTCATTATGTATACCATCCTCTCTGCGTTAATGACAAGTAGCATATATATATATATATACCAGGGATATGGCTTCTTCTGGAGCCATCCCTTTTCTTGGCTCATTATATATTCTTTATATATATATAGAAAATCATCCATATAAATATTATAATATGAAATGGGAAAAATAAGCGGGGATCATTCAACACACTGCCTAATCAAAACAGAAGTATAAAAATAATATATAAGCTCTGGATCTGCCCGAATTGACCTTACGCACAAACGAAACATAAGAATAATACATGCTCCAGAATCCTTTCTCAATACGAAGGAAACCGAAGAGGAATACCCTCATCTCTAGTATGCAGATACAATATAAAAACGGGAAACATACAGGGGATTCGATCTCAGAAGGATCTATGCTAATGTATTCCAGAAACGTTTGACATTGCATATAATATCTAAATGGAGTATGCCGTGATAACCTCCATGGCTCTCTGCATACCCATTTTTCCCTGTAGCATGGAGCAAAATGTAAATACATATAGTAAATGGAGTATGCAGAGATTAACTCCAACGCTATGTGCATGCCCAATGGAAGCTTAGATAAAGGGATTAGCTTATTCATCTATGCCAATAACAATAATATACAATGAAAAAATATGTACAGAGAAGACTTCCCCAACCCTTTAATGCATTCAGAAATTATAAATGTTAACTCTCCAGGCATCTGCGCATCACACCATAAAGGCATTTAGAAATTATAAAAGATAAATCCCGAGGCAAGAATATTTCAGAAATTATAAATGCTAACTCTCCATGCACCTGCGCATCACACCATTAAGGCATTCACAAATTATAAAAGATAAATCCCCAGGCAAGAATATTTCTGAAATTATAAATGCTAACTCTCCATGCACCTGCGCATCACACCATTAAGGCATTCAGAAATTATAAAAGATATATCCCCATGCAAGAAAACTTTAGAAATTATAAATGATAACTCTCCAGGCATCTGCTCATCACACCATTAAGGCATTCAGAAATTATTAAAGATAAATCCCCAGGCAAAAATATTTCAGAAATTATAAAACAACTCTCCCCCTGCGCATGCCCAATGCAGCCATTTTAAAGAAAAATAAAACCTCAATCTATTTGAGTAATAATACTCTCCAGCATAGTAAATAGAGAGAGTAAAAAAAAAAAATGCATGCAGCAAACAGTAATAAATACTCTCCAACTCCTCCCATAACGCACACACTCATTAATAAACAGATATATGTAAATAATAAACAATAAAGAAACGTAATCTTTTTACTCCACTCTTCAAGCAACAAAATAAAGAGAATAATAAAGAAATCTCCATGCAAAAATAAAGGAAGTAATAAATACTCTCGGGGTATACTCTCAACGCAGTAAATAAAGAGAGTAAAAGGAAATCTCCATGCAACAAAATAAAGGAGTAATTATACCCACCAATTCTGTCCATAACCCATATCAAAATAAAATGGTCAAGTGGATGCATATTTTTCTAAAATTAAACTTTGTAATGTGTTATATATAAAAATTTTAATCAATATATACACCAATATTAGTTAATTAATAATATTAATGGTTTAAATATATATATATATATATATATATATATATATATATTAATACCATAAACATTTTCTTTAAAAACCTTCTCTTCTACATAAGGTTACACACCACTATATAGGTATTTCCATAGCCACTCATATAGTTTATATCTTACATTATTATTAAAATGCATTACTAATTATATAAAACATTATTATAGCTAATAACCTTATATATATATATATATATATATATATATATAACATCATTTATAAAATATTATTATACTAATGACATTTCATAAATATATATATATATATCTATATAGCTTGCCTTTCTCAAATGTACCACTCTTTACTATGTATGTACCATTACAAATATACATACAAATAAATAATATAATTGATGACCATTATTGGTCTTTATAATGCATTAAAGGTATATACATACAGATGTCAAGGACATCCATAGGAGTTTAATAGTTCTACTTAATAGCTTTTAGCATAGATTAACCTAGTGCTAAACTTTAGGTCTTAGGAGACACTTACTACCCTTCGACGGTTATGGGTAACCTCAACCAACCCTCTGTAAGACTAACCGATAACAAAAACAGAAGTAACCTTTGGTGAACTTAAATGTTCACTCAAGTGCTTGCGGTACCAAGGTAACATGTGTTGTCGGGTCTTGGATTCCAGTCCAATTCACCTCTTCCCACCCTAGTTGAATCATCTCTTTATTGTCACATGGCTAGCACTACTAATTACAAATTTTAAGAAATGAACCACATAACTTACAAGGTTTACTGGTGGGGCCTTGGCCTTGAGCTCCTCACCAAAAAAATAGTACAATTTACAATTACATTTACAAAACAACAAGGGTTCCAAAGAGGGATATTACAGGAAATTACCTTGAAGCCTTGGGTTTATCCCAAGGAGTCTACCCGGGTGCAACAGACTCCCAAAAGTGAACTGTCGAAATATTGACCTTGATTCCATTATATTTGAATCTTTTAGTGTGTCTAATCCATCCTAATAAGATTGAATTTGCAGTCTTGTGTCAAATCCATCTTAGGTGAATCCTCATTTTCTGCAATTCTGAGTTAGTGTGCCTGATAGGGGTTGGGTACATTACAGTGGTATTAGAGCATGGTCCTCTGCAATTGTGAGTAGAAATACCAATATCCTTAAAATATCAATGAATAAATATTGCATATCACATATTCATGTTCCAGCTGTGAGGCTCATATCAGTGGTCAAAGAAGACTTTGAGCAGTATGAAGAAGAAGAGGCAATCTACATAGATGGAGGTTTGCATATGTCATAGGAGGGGGATGACTTATTCTGTGAACCAATATATATAAATGATAGAAGGATTGATACACCAATGGAAATCCTAGAATATATATTAGCAAGGAGGATGGACACAATTAAAAATATGCCTCATCATTATCAGGAATATATGGCTTTGGGTGAGAATATCTGCATAGATATACCCTTCAAAGATTATTATATTTGCAAGTATGGATTTTGGCCTCAGAATTTTGATGAGTATTATTTTGAGAGAATCAAACCATCCATAGAGGAACCAATTTGTTTCTCCTCTCTGAGTAAATAAGAAGAAGAAGGAACCAAAGGTGAATATTCATCAAATCCATCTACATCTTCAAGCATTATGAGATTGTTTCATTTTTCTTCAAGAAGATTCTCCAAAATTTGTGATCCGAGCACCACTCAAGATGGATAAGTCTCAAGTTTCCTAGAGGGGAATGGAAATGAAGCAGAAGGATAGATACATGAGGTGGAGTGCAAGTCACTCCAATGTGACTACATGA
The DNA here is from genome assembly GCA_027924585.1 of Larix kaempferi. NCBI lineage: Eukaryota > Viridiplantae > Streptophyta > Pinopsida > Pinales > Pinaceae > Larix > Larix kaempferi. The sequence goes on from BSBM01003294.1 coordinate 91,802, forward strand.
GAGAATAAAGTTTTGCAGAAGAAGATGAAGAGGCACCATGCGCAACTGAAGACCCAATAACCCATCATCAGGTTGCTAGTAGTGTGAGAGATGAATTCATTTATAGATTCTTTGTGGGTGATTTCAAGATCATTCCAAAGCATATTGAATCTGTTGATGGTGGCGAGACATATTTTGGATTAGATCCAAAATAAGAACATAAACCAGAATTTTAGTCACCACTTGAGCTTCATGGTGAAGTTGATCAACTAGAAGAAGAAGAGGATGTTTGTCCTCAAGAGACACACTTCCTTGCAGGGCCACTGAATATGAGCAAAAAGGATATTAGGAAGTCCTTGATCACTCTGCATGGCACCAATGCATCAATGTCACACTTTTTTTGGAAAATGGAGGAGGAATATTCCATGGAAGACTTCCAAAGAAGTTTTCAAAAGAAGTGATAGACATAAGAGGTGCATTTTTGCAGCCGCTTTTCGATATAGATAATATTCTTGATCTTGTGAAGATGTATCACAATGCATCAATATAAAATGAAAAGGATGTTGAAAATATCACTCCTGAATTGGAGAGCACCCAAGAAGCTATTCAAGGATCAATTTTTCAGATTGATCAGGTTCATAGAGAGTTGATCATGCCACAACCTCCATCATGCATGGAAAATGATCATGTGCACATGGAAGGAGACACTTTGTGTTTTATGGAGGAACATCATGTGGGGGGTAAATATGAGAAAAATTCTAATTTGCGGGTGTTTGTGAAGGAAGATTCTATATAATATTTTGGCCAAATGCTTGCCTTGATATAGAAGGACATTGAGGAGGACATACCGCTTGATTTTGCAACAAAAGGTACTTATTTATTCAATGATTGGGAAGATGAGTACATAATAAAAATGGAGATACAAGGATTCACCAATCTTAGTTTCCTTGGTGGAAAGATCCTTGACACATAAATCATTGGGGAATATAGAGAGAAAGAAGTGCAATTTTAAATGCATGTTCTTGAGAGGAGAGCTATCATGGAGAAGGTTGTCCAAGTGCTAGATGTGCACCATGAGGATCATGGGCTGCCCTTGTTAAAGAAAGATTTGATTTTGGAGGTGGTATCTAAATTGACTCTAATTGGACTAGCCAACAAAGATGTTGATCCATCCATGCATTGGGTGAACAATTACATCTCAGATATGGACACCCATGGAGGTAAGAGTTTTGCATGATTCAGTAGGACATTTATGGATACATTCCTTAATCTCCAATATTATGAGCAACAACAAATATATCCATGGTAATCACATGATGCATTGATTATGCATATTGGGACTTGTAAGTTGTAATAGATTCAGTAGGAGGGCACATATGGCATTGATGCTCAAGAGGAGTTTTTCTTCCTATTTGAAATATTCATAAAAATTCCAACAAGCACTTGGAAGAATGGAATTCTGATTTGGTTATGGGATTGTGGAATCATTTGGAATGACACATTGTTTTAGATGATCAAGTTGTTTGGTAGAAGGATGCATAAACCCTAGGATCCTGGCATTCCTTGGAGTGAAATTTTGTTCTTGATGGTATTAGATATTGGGAGTCGTCATGAGGATATTTATGTAGACACTGAATAATGTAGAGGAGGAAGTAGAATACATTTATCCATTCGTAGGTTTATTTGGGATCCAGGAATCATTCTTGGTCTCAAATATTCCAGCTGGAAGATTCGTGTAGCAGTATGTGGGACAAAGACATCCCTTAAGAGGGATGAGATGCATAAGGTCAAGTACCTCCCCAAGATTGATGTCCACCTTGATCATTACCATCACTTTCACTTGGAAGAATAATTTCTGCAAAATACAACTCGTTGTGGCCAATGTGGCTATCCTAGATTCCTATGAATGAGCATTGTCTTAGCTAGTGCACCTGTGGTTTCACCATCTTACATGAGAAGAGCACACAATAATCAATCTGGTAAGCTTGTGTTGGTTAATTTTTATCACATTTTGGTTCATGGTAGGATGTTGGGGAAGCACTCTTTTAATTTGGAAGCTATGCCATATACTTGGGTAAAGTAGTAAGGGCATCATACATTGTTTGAATATGAATTTGGAAGGATTGAGATGCTATGTCTTGATTCTATGGTTGAGTTTGGTATAGTTGGTTCTCATATGAAGAGGATTTGGTCCACCCTTGTTTGGATCAATTCCATATATGTAAAGAAGTGGGAGGATGGTGCACCATGTAAAGACTCCTTCTGTTTCACTTTCATGTGGCTGACCAAGAAAATAAAGGATTCTCCTATTGGTATGAGAACTCCAACAAAGTTTTCAAAGAATGAAGAAGATGATGTATGATTATTCCATGTTTTTCCCACCAGGTTCGACTCTACCCTTTTTGGCATAAGCTAATGCTTCCAAAGGGAACTTAGGGATGATTTTGAGACCAAATAGACACGCCATGAGGTTGCATCCCCATCAAAGACACCATTCAACCATTGACATGGAGATGTTAGTCATTATGCATGCAGTGGCTAAATGCATAAATGTCTTAAGGGAAAGCAAGCTTGAGATTGAAATTGACCATAATGGTTCAAGGACAATATTAATAGATAAGAAGCTCAATGTATGGTAGAAAAAAAATGAGTTGCATGGGAGTATTGGATGAATTGAAGCATATGAAGGGTGTAGCACAGTCAAATTCAATCCATATATTACAGCTCAATTTTCCATGGAGTGCTTCAAAAGAAGGACTACTCATGACTTGATGGAGAGGATGACCTATGAAAGTTTGTAAAAAAAAGGGTCATCTATGTTGGATATGAGACTCAGATGGTTTATGAAGCATCCTTGCAATGTATTGAGGAAATGGTGTACATAATTCTTCACCAACCATATTTTCACTTGCTTGAGGACAAGCAAATTTTGGGAGGGGAGGACTATAATGTCCCCATTTTTTTATAGCACTAGGATAATTCACTAGGCCATTAGATCCCCATGGATCCCAATGGAAAAAATAAATAAATTAGTTAGGATTAATATTGGTCCATGTTTAATTAGTTTAATTAAATTAAACTAAATGGAAGTGATAAAGCTCATGGTTTTTGAATATTTAATTAATTCTTATTTATTTAATATTGTGTAAGTTGGATATGCTTACAAGGGAGCATGAGGGTGCATAAGAGAGCTTATGGACCCAATGAGTTTTCATCCACAAATGGAAACTTGAAGAAAAGAGAAGAAAATCCACAAAGCAATTAAAAAGATGGAAGACAACAAGTGCCACGCAGGAAGTAGTCCTGCGTGGCACTGAGTATAGCCGAAACCGAGTATGTCATAGCTTGTTCGGCTAGTTATGAGGAAGTATACCTGAGGAAGCTATTGTCTGAGTTGTTTCATCTCTAGTTGGACGCGACTTGTATATATTGCAACAACTAGGGTTGTGTGAAGTTGTCTGAGAACCCGGTGTTCCATGACAAGTCGAAGCACATTGAGAACAAGTATCACTATATCAGGGATATGGTGCAGAGAGGAGCAATGAAGCTCAAGTATGTTGCGATGGATGAGCAAATAGCTTATGTGTTGACCAAGCTGCTAGCCAGAGTGAATTTTGAGTACTTCAGAGAGAAGCTTGGTGTACTTCATATTGAGGTTCCTTCAAAGGGGAAGTGATGAGTTCAGAAGATGCAGATGCACTTGGGCTTTTATGTCATGGTGGTAGGTTGGTCCTCCCATGGTCGTTGATGTAATTGTCGAGCTTTTCCGACATGGTGGTAGGTTGTTCCTCCCATCGTCGTTGATGTAATTGCTAATATTTTTCGATATGGTGGTAGGTTTTTCCTCCCATGGTCGTTGAGGTAATTGTTGAGCCTTTCCCGAATGGTGGTAGAAAAGTCCTCCCATGTCGGTTGATTTAAGTGATGTGTCTCACATGCTGGTAGGAAAGTCCTTGCATGTTGGTAGACTGGGTCTCGTATGGTGGTAGGAAATTCCTCCCATACTCGAGACGTTGTTATGTGCATCTGGGTTGTGGTTCGTGTGATGATGAGATGATCTGAAGATGATGAGGTGACATTAGGGTACACAAGTTTTGCAGAGGCATATAATCAGTCCTGGGATGCTCCTTCAGGTTTTGCAGTGGCATATAATCAGTCCTTGGAGATCTTGCAGGTTTTGGAGTGGCATATAATAAGTCCTAAGATGTACCTACTTGAGGGCTTGCTCGCAGAGATGATGAATACCTACATGGATGCTAGGCCTACATCCAACATGAAAAAGGGCTGGCTCTATAGAACTTCCTATGATGAGTAGATTGGAGATTGATGGTCGAGATAGCAGCAGCAGTGATGATGATCTAGCTTTGATGATGATCCAGTGATGAAGACTTGTGATGATAAACTGTGTCAAGAGAATACTTTCCTAGTTAAGATGGACTGTTAATGTAATTGTAACTTCAGAATATATGCACTTGTATATTTTATATTGCATTCGTATTTTATTATTGTAGCTCTGACAGAGATATTTATTCCTCCGGTCGGAGAAGTCATATTGTATTTGGGTCATGTAAATTCAATAAGGTTAACCCTCCATTGTATGTCAGGGCATTAGACCCCAGAGCTTAGTTTTTAATGGGTTATTAGGCTCTCCTAGAGAAGTCGACCCAGTTAGTTACACTAAAGGGCCGACCTGTTTGGGGTTAAGTCTAAGTAAAAGGTAAAGTATAAATAGAGAGGGTGCTCCTCTCTATTTTCTCATTCACTCACTCATCAAGTTTGCATAAGTGAGTAGGAGGACAAGTTCGCACAAGTGAAGAAGAGGGAAGTTGTTGGAGACCATTTCTACTTTTGGGGATGTAACCTACCTAGTACTTGAAACATTTTATGTTTGTGGAAATACATTACTTTAACTTTTATTGTAATTTTTTATGATAATGACCAAGGATGGTCAAGGATGACTGTAAGTGAATAATATTATTATTTAATAAATTAAAATATGAGACACTCACCCAAAGAGACTGTTGAAAGAGTTTTCACTGACCTACTAGGAGGAATGAAACTGGTTTAGAATGCAATGGACAAGTGGCAGCATCTGCAATCACTTACTAGCTGTTGTAGGGGGCAACTTCCCTAAAAATGTGGTCATGTTCCCCAAGGATGGTGGAACTGAGCTTGTGGCTCATTAAATGTGAAATTGACCCAAAAGACCTATGCAATCTTTTATAGCCATCGAATTGAACAGAGGCTCATAATTTTTTTTCCTTGTGTTGCTATAACTAAGCACACAAGATATTCGATGAGGGGAAGATAGGTAATGAGTTTTAGAGTAAGACTGTCTTACTGCTGAATTGCAGAGTCTTATATATGCAAGTCTACATGATTGTTGAAGTACATAAGAGTGATATGTATGCAAGTCTTCATGATTGCTTAAGTACATATGAGTGATTTGTATGCAAGTGTCCATGGTTGTTGAAGTACAAAGAGAGTTTGTATGCAAGTCTTCTTGATTGCTGAAGTACAAACAAAGTGTCTTTCTTCTACAAAGTATCTTCATCCTGGTGTTTCAGTGAACAGGCTCAGGGGTCCAAAAGCAAGTGATCTTGTCTGCTTTCTGGAGAAGGTTGGGAGGAACGATCCTCTTTGGGTGTTTGTCTACCCTATCAGTTATCAAGTTCTACTTTGTTTTTGTTTTATTTACTAAACTGTTGTTCTATTATGGAAACTGTATTATTCTATTATCATAGTTTTTCAGATGTATCCTAGTTGCCAGTTTAGCTGTTAGAAATGGTAGATTATTGAACTAATAGCTTATTTAGGTACAATGAATGAATAAATAAAGATTGGAAAATATAGAACAGATGAAGTGATAAAGCTCATGGTTTTTGAATATTTAATTAATGCTTATTTATTTAATATTGTGTAAGTTGGATATGCTTACAAGGGAGCATGAGGGTGCATAAGAGAGCTTGTGGACCCAATGAGTTTTCATCCACAAATGGAAACTAGAAGAAAAGATAAGAAAATCCACAAAGCAATTAAAAAGATGGAAGACAACAAGTGCCACGCAGGAAGCAGTCCTGCGTGGCACTGAGTATAGCCGAAACCGAGTATGTCATAGCTTGTTCGGCTAGTTATGAGGAAGTATGGCTGAGGAAGCTATTGTTTGAGTTGTTTCATCTCTAGTTGGACGCGACTTGTATATATTGCAACAACTAGGGTTGTGTGAAGTTGTCGGAGAACCCGAAGTTCCATGACAAGTCGAAGCACATTGAGAACAAGTATCAGTATATCAGGTATATGGTGCAGAGAGGAGCAGTGAAGCTCAAGTATGTTGCGACCAAATAGCAAATGTGTTGACCAAGCTGCTAGCCAGAGTGAATATTGAGTACTTCAGAGAGAAGCTTGGTGTACTTCATATCGAGGTTCCTTCAAAGGGGAAGTGATGATTTCGAAAGATGCAGATGCACATGGGATTTTATGTCATGGTGGTAGGTTGGTCCTCCCATGGTCGTTGATGTAATTATCGAGCTTTTCCGACATGGTGGTAGGTTTTTCCGCCCATCGTCGTTGATGTAATTGCTAATATTTTTCGATATGGTGGTAGGTTTGTCCTCCCATGGTCATTGATGTAATTGTTGAGCCTTTCCCGAATGGTGGTAGAAAATTCCTCCCATGTCGGTTGATTTAAGTGATGTGTCTCACATGCTGGTAGGAAAGTCCTCGCATGTTGGTATACTAGGTCTCGTATGGTGGTAGGAAATTCCTCCCGTACTGGAGACTTTGTTATGTGCATCTGGGTTGTGTTTCGTGTGATGATGAGATATTCAATGAGGGGAAGATAGGTAATGAGTTGTAGAGTAAGACTGTCTTACTGCTGAATTGCAGAGTCTTATATATGCAAGTCTACATGATTGTTGAAGTACATAAGAGTGATATATATGCAAGTCTTCATGATTGCTTAAGTACATATGAGTGATTTGTATGCAAGTGTCCATGGTTGTTGAAGTACAAAGAGAGTTTGTATGCAAGTTGTCTTGATTGCTGAAGTACAAACAAAGTGTCTTTCTTCTACACAGTATCTTCATCCTGGTGTTTCAGTGAACAGGCCCAGGGGTCCAAAAGCAAGTGATATTGGCTGCTTTCTGGAGAAGGTTGGGTGGAACGATCCTCTTTGGGTGTTTGTCTACCCTATCAGTTATCAAGTTCTACTTTGTTTTTGTTTTATTTACTAAACTGTTGTTCTATTATGGAAACTGTATTATTCTATTATCATAGTTTTTCAGATGTATCCTAGTTGCCAGTTTAGCTGTTAGAAATGATAGATTATTGAACTAATAGCTTATTCAGGTACAATGAATGAATAAATAAAGATTGGAAAATATAGAACAGATGAATATAAATTTCTTCCTGTGTTTTTCCTTTCACCATAGGTGATGTACTCTAGTACAGGAATATGTTTAATTAACATAGATTAAAAATGATATGAAGATTTTAAGCAAAACAATATTCTGTATAGTATATCAGATATAGAATTCATTACTGGTTTTTGCTCTCATTAGTATATATACATTGTTTAATCATAAAACAGTTAGAATTGAAAGATAAGTAACAAATCTCTTATTTAAAATCATCATAGATTTTTTTACACAGTAGATACCTTTATAAATAGTAAATATCAAAAACCTAGCAGTAAAAATCCACATTTAAACCATTATAAGTCTTTACATAATAAATACAATTATAAACCCTAAATAGGTAAAATTTTTGATTCTACGTTATCATTTATACTATCTATGCATAAATTGAACATAATACAATCCAGAGACTTATAGCATCAACATAATATTTTCGTAAAGTTACAATCTTTTAAACAGAAGTATTATTTTTACTAATGACAATTCTATATATATATAATTAATCCAAATCGTTTATAATCACTATTAGGGTTATCTCAAACAATCGACATTGAGAAACTAGAGGCACGGGGCTATGCCTAGATAATCTTTAATAAACAAAATATTTCATAACGCAGGTTCGCCATCCAATCGAACTTACATAATAAACAATTAGGTTATACTAGCTCTTTACAAACCAAGGGTTCGAGTCTCGAGATAGCTCATCCCTGTACTCTTTTAATTATAGCATTTACGAACACACAGGGTTTAGGGTTTAAACCCTATAACAACCAAAACTATAATCATTACATTTCCAAACCTACACTTTAATAAAATAAACATAGAATTTAGTTAGGGCTTGGACCAAACTAGTTACGCACTCATCATTTAAATTAACTATCAAAGTAATCAATCTACCAAGTCAGCCCTGAAACTTTTCGTATCCAAGAATGGTATTGTCGGAATTCTAAAACTGTAAACAGAGTCTTTAGTTCAAACATAAAGCCTAAAAACCCAGCGAATGCTTTGATAGCTTACGATTTTCACCATATATATATATATATATCAAATATATAAACGTTTCAATACTATTGTACAGGGAACGAATCCCTTCCACGCTATTTACTTATCATAGCACAAACACTTTTTGAAGCCCAGCTTAGGGTATGGCACAAGGTTAAACCTTGTTGCAACCAACTTATTAACATTTTAAAGAAACGGAGAGCTAAAGCATATCACATTAATAAAATGAAGCATATGAAATGTAATCGATGGCTTAGACCAAAACGAGATTTGTAAATATTTAAACATTATACAAATATTTAACAACAAACTGACAAGAAGCCGAGAGCAAGAAAATGGCCATTACGGCACAATATTTCTAAACAAGTATCGATACTGTAAACCATTGCATTTCCTTTAAAGAAAAAGGTTACATTCGCAGTACTACAGCTCAGTGAGGTCGAAGGTTCTCCATATAGATAAACCCTATATCAAAACCCTCTTAACAAAATAGTTGGTTGAAAACCCAACCCTGGCTTTTATCCATGAAAACATCTACCACAACATTGTTTCCCTAAATAGACTCATGACTTACTTAATAAGCAAAACAAACACTCGAGGAGAGAAATGCAAATAAACAACCCGAAACGTGTTGATAGAGGTTACAACTGGGAATGGACCCGAAGCTTACCGTGGTTTCCCAACCACTAGAGTCTATTCCTTTCCTCAAAAGACTAACACTGAGGTTTACAAGCCGAGAGTAGGAACCATGAACCCTTTCCCTGCCATTACAAACAATCATGGTTAAAAGATGAAAGCCTGAGCACTTCGAAGCAAATGCATAAACAGTAAACAAATAATAAAACTCATGTAATGGAATTTTACCTTCGCGAGTTTTGAACTCAGGACGAGAATCAAGCAACCATTACTTCCATGCATGGTTAGAACACCATTAAGACACCATGACCCAACATTTACATTGTTAAACTACCTCTGTGAGTGGTGCTTTGGTTGCACAACAACCATCGTTGCCGAGAGATCAACCTCTACAACAGCGCTAGAACAAACAACTAATGCAAGGACCAAACCCCAAAACATAGTGATAGGGTTTTCGCTATATGTGGAGCATCACACCCAAGTCAACCACATGAGTTCATTTAATGCATGAACTGTCAACCACTTTAGTTTGAATATCAATCCCATTTCTATAGTTTACGCCATCGTTTGCATGGTAGTTTAATACCTTGACCTTTGAAATATTTTATATAGTTTGGGTCACAATCTTTTAATACTATCAAGTTTTTCCTAAGAACCTCGAACCTTATAGTAAAGCGTTCAGCTAGTAATTCAAGAACAATGTCAATAGACTATACAAATAAATGTTTATCATCATTGAGTTTTTGTTAGAAGTCTCCAACTCCTTAGTCGAGTTTGGACTAAGCCTCATAATGATAATCTAACCAATAAAGACTAAGAAGTGGCTTGTCACCATAATAACCTTAGTATCAATACATTCTCTATGGATGCGTGTTCTCACCTATAACCTGGTCAAAGTGGCAGAATGCATTAGCGTAAAGCTAAGTAAGCTTTGGGGCGTCACAAGGAACCCCTTCAACAAAGAATAACATTATAATAATAACGATAATATCATATTGCGACCCAAAGATTAAAAAGCTAAATATCAACATCGTCTTAAGCATTAAATCGTCATATTAATGACAACCAAATATAAGTCTTATTTCAGTGGCTAAGACACATTAATTAAACAAATGAATTTTGTAATTAGGTGTTGTCATTACAATTCGTAGTTAAACAGTTAACAAGGAGATTAACATTTCAAAATTATATTTTTCGCATAGTAAATTGTAGCATTTATACTACACATAATTTTTTCTTAATTTTTATGAATTTTGGAGGTGTTACAAGGGATTATTGTATTGTTGCTCATTCTATCTCTAAGGAAGTTGCGAGGTTTTATCCTTTATGGTTTCCCTGGTGAAATGCTTTGTGTCTCTTGTCTCTTGTGTTTGAATTGTTGTGTATGTCATTCTCTCAGATAAGATCCTAGATAATCTTGAAGTAAATCATGAAAATCTAACATCCCCCTCCCACTTCCTCCCCGCCCCCTTGTCCCTCTCCCCCAACCACCCCCATCCTCTGCCTTCTAATCCCCCTCCCCTCCCCCTCCCCCTCCCACCCCCTCTTCCTCCCTCCCCTTTACTCCCCCCTCTACCTCCCTCCCACCCTGTCTCCACCCCCTTCCCTCCCACTGCTCTCACCCCCTCTCCATGTTGTGTCCATCCCTCTTCCTCCCTCTTTTCCCCCCTCTACCCATCTTCATATCCCTCCTCCCCTCCACCTCTATGCCTCTCCCTTCCTCTCCTGCTCCACCTCACCCCTACCCAATTATCTCTCCCACTCCCCCTACAACTCCCTCTCCCTCCCCACCTATCATTTCCTCCCACCTATCCCTCTTTCTCCGTGGATCTCCTCCTCTCCAATATGCACCCCTCTCACTTATTCTCCACCCTTTTCATATCTCCCTCCCTCTCCCCCCCACTCTCCTACCCTCTTACTTTCTCCATCCTCTCTCCCCTCCCCTTACTCCTCTAACCCTCTTCCTCCCTATCCCCACCCCTCCCTCACTCTCACTCCTGCTCCCCCCATCTCGATCACCATCCTTCCCACCCCTCTCCCCCCCTCGCCCCCATATCCCTCTTACTCCCCCTCTCCCTTCTGATCCCCCTCCATCTCCTTCCCCCTCCTTTACTATTTTAACCTCCCCTTGCCTCTCCTTCTCCTCCTCTCACTTCACTCCTCTCCATTATGCTCCCCTCTCCTTTATGCTCTCCCATCCATCCATCTCTCTCTCCATCCCTCTCTCCCCCCTTCCCCATGACCATCCTCCTTTCCCAACCCTTTCCCCTCTATCCCTCTCCCTCCCTCTCCCCACCCCTCTGCCCTCTCCCCCCCCCTCTCCCCCTCTCCCCAACACCTCCCTCCTCTCCCTCAAGCTCCCTCCCTGCCCTCTCTCACTTTTACTCCCCCTTTGTCCCCTCTCCCTCCCACTCCCTCCCATCTATCTCCCCCTCCATTCTCTCTCTCACTCCTGCCCCCCCTCTGTCCTCTCCCCCATCTCCCCCCTCTCCATCCCACTCCGCCCCGTCTCCATCTACCTCCCTACCACCGCTCTCCCCCTCTCACTCCCCTCTCCATCCCTCTCCCTCCCTATATTCCCCCGTCCCCCCTCTTGATACCCCTTACCCTCCCCCTCCATGACTACCTCTCTCCCTCCCTCTCCCACTACACCTCACCCTTCCCTACCTCTCTCTCCCTCCCACCCTCCAACTCCCTCCCCCTCCCCTCATATCCTTTAATCTACCACTCTACCTCTCCCCCTTTAGCTTTCCTCCTCTCCATTCTACTCCCCTCTCACTTCTGCTCCATGCTCCCCATGTCTCCCTCCCTCTCCCATAATCTCTCTCTCCCTCTCCATTCCCCCTCCCTTCCCCCTACTCATCTTCCCCTCTCCCTCCCTCACTCCCCCCTTCCTTCCTCCAACTTCCTCTTCTTTCCTCCCCCTCTCACCCTCCTTATCCACCCCATCTACATCCCCCTCCCTCCCACCACTCTTCCCCCTCTCCCTCCCCTTTCTCACTCCCTCTCCCTCCCCCACCAACCTTCTTTCTCCATTATCCCCCCTCTCCCTCTCTCCATTACCCTTACCCTCCCCATCCATCACTCCCCACCCCTCCCCCACACTCCCTCATTCTCCCCCATTCCCTCCCTCACCCCTCTCCCTCTAGCACCCCCACCTCCCTCCCTCCTCTCTCTCCCTCCCACCCACCTTGTCCCTCTCCCCCCAGCCACTCACATCCTCTCCCTTATAATCCCTCTCCCTCCCCCTCCCCCTCCATACCACCACCCTTCCTCTTGATTCATCACTCTACCCACCTCTCCCCCCTCTCCAACTCATTCCCCCCATCTCCATCCCCCTCCCTCCCAATGCTCTGCCCTTTCTCCCTCTCCTCTCCATCCCTCTCCCTCCCTATTACCCCCCTCTCCCCTCTTCATCCCCCTTCCCCTCCTCCTCCACCTCTCGCCCTCTCCCTCTCCTGCTCCACCTCACCCCTCTCTCCCTCTCCATCTTGTTCCTCTTATTTTCTCCCCCTCTCCCCTATCCCCCCACACCCTCCTGCTCCCCCCATCTCCATCCCCCTCCCTCCCAGCCCTCTTCCCCCCTCCCCTCCACTCTCTCACTCCCTCTCCCTCCCCCTCCAATCTTCTTTCTTAATATTTCCCCCTCCCACCCTCTCCATTTCCCTTCCCCTCCCCTTCATCCACTCCCCACCCCTCTCCCACTCTCCCTCCTGCTCTCCCATTCCCTCCCTCACCCATCTCCCTCCTGCTCCCCTCTTATCCATTATACTCCCCCTATTCTCCCCTCCTCTTTATTCTCCTACCCCTCTTCTCTCCTCTCCCTTCTACTCCCTCCTCCCCTCATCTCCCTCCATCTCCCTCTCTCCCTCCCTCTCCCCCTCCTCCCTCTCCACACCCATTCCCCTCCCCCTACCTCTTCACCCCTCTCCCTCCCTCTCCCCAAATCTCCCCCCTTTCCCTCCTACAACCCCTCCCTCACTCCCATCTCTCCCTCCATCTCTCCCTCCCACTGCCCCCCTCCACTCCCTCCCACTACCAGTCTCCCTCTCCCCAAACATATTTTGTCCTCTCCCTTTTGCTCCCCCCCTCCCACCCATCTCCCTCCCCTTCCAAATCCCTTTTTCTCTCCCCATCTCAATCCCACTCCCTTCCACCCATCTCTCAACCTCCCCCCCTCTCCCTTCCTCTCCATTATGTTCTCCCCTCCTCTCTATTCTACAACCCCTCTTCTCTCCTCTCCCTTTTTCTCCCCCTACCCTCATCTCCCTCCCTCTCCCTCTCTCCCTCCCTCTCCCCCTCCTCCCTCTCCATACCCATTCCCCTCCACCTACCTCTTCGCCCCTCTCCCTCCCTCTCCCCACATCTCCCCCCTTTCCCTCCTGCACGCCCTCCCTCACTCCCCTTTCTCCCTCCTGCTACCCCCCTCCACTCCCTCCCCCTGCCCTTCTCCCTCTCTCCAAACCAATTTCATCCTCTCCCTTCTGCTCCCCCCCTCCCACCCCTCTCCCTCCACTTCTAAATCCCTTTTACTCCCCCCATCTCAATCCCGCTCCCTTCCACCCCTCTATCAACCTCCCCTCTTATTTTTACCTCCCGTTGTATTCTCCCCTCCTCTCTATTCTACTATCTCTCTTCTCTCCTCTCCCTTCTTCTCCCTCCTCCCCTCATCTCCATCCCTCTCCCTCTCTCCCCCCCTCTCCCCCTCCTCCCTCTCCATACCCATTCCCCTCCCTCTCCCCACATCCCCCCCCTTTCCCTTCTGCACCCCCTCCCTCCCTCCCCTATCTCCTTCCCACTACCCCCCTCCACTTCCTCCCCCTGCACTTCTCCCTCTCCCCAAACTAATTATGTCCCCTCTCTTCTACTCCCCCTCCCACCCCTCTCCCTCCCCTTCCAAATCCCTTTTGCTTCCCCCATCTCAATCCCACTCCATTCCACCCCTCTCTCAACCTCCCACTCGCTCCACCTCACCCTCCAGCTCCTTTCCCCTCCATTCTTATTTTTACCTCCCACCCCTCTCCCTTCCTCTGCATTATGTTCCCCCTCTACTCCCCTCTCCTTTCTTCTCCAGCATCCCTCTATCACCCTCCCTCTCTCCCCTCTCTCCCTCCTACTACCCCCTCCACTCCCTCCCCCTGCCCTTCTCCCTCTCCCCAAACCAATTCCATCCTCTCCCTTCTGCTCCCCCCTCCCACCCCTCTCCCTCCCCTTCCAAATCCCTTTTGCTCCCCCCATCTCAATCCCACTCCCTTCCACCCCTCTCTCAACATCCCCTCACCTCCCACTGGCTCCACCTCCCCCTCCAGCTCCTTTCCCCTCCCCTAATATTTATTCTACTATCCCTCTTCTCTCCTCTCCCTTATGCTCCCTCCTCCCCTTGTCTCCCTCCCTCTCCCTCTCCCCCTCCTCCCTCTCCATACCGATTCCCCTCCCCCTACCTCTTCACCCCTCTCCCTCCCTCTCCCCACATCCCCCCCTTTCCCTCCTGCACCCCCTACCTCACTCCCCTCTCTCCCTCCCACTGCCCCCTCCACTTCCTCCCCCTGCACTTCTCCCTCTCCCCAAACCAATTTCGTCCTCTCTCTTCTGCTCCCCCTCCCACCCCTCTCCCTCCCCTTCCAAATCCCTTTCGCTCCCCCCATCTCAATCCCACTCCCTTCCACCCCTCTCTCAACCTCCCCTGGGAGCAAAAGGGAGAGGGGAGAAGAGGGGCAGTAGAATAGAGAGGAGGGGAGCAGAGTCAGAGTAGAATGGAGAGGGGAGAGGAATGTATAGTAGGGGAGAGCGAGGGAGGAATGGGGAGGGAGAGTGAGGAGTGGTGAGAGGGGGAGGGGTGTAGGGGTTAGGGGAAGGTGGGAGGGGGATCAGGAAAGGGTGAGGAGTAGGGCGAAGGGGGGGTTAGAAGAGAGGGGGAGGAGAGGCACAGGGAAAGAGGGATAGGGGAGCACATTGGAGGGGAGGAGAGCCATAGGGGGAGAGGGATATGTGGGAGGAAATGATAGGTAGGGATGGGGAGGGAGTTTGAGGGGGAGTAGGAGGGAGATTAGGGGAGGGGAGGGGTGAGGTGGAGCGGGAGAGGAAGGGAGAGGGGTAGAGGTGGAGGGGGGGAAGGATATGAATAGGGGGTGAGGGTGGAAAAGAGGGAGGGAGAGGTATGGATAAATAATGGAGAGGGGGTGAGAGGAGTCGGAGGGAGGGGGGTGGAGATAGAGTGGGAGGGATGGAGATGGGGGAGAGGGAGTGTAAGGGGAATTTAAAAGGGGGAGGGGGGAGGGGGGAGAAAGGAAGAAAGAAGGTTGGTATGGGAGGGAGTGGGAGTGAGAGAGGGGAGGGAGAGGGAGGAGAGGGGTGGGAGCGAGGGGGATGGAGATTGGGGGAGCAGGAGGGGGGAGCAGGAGGGGATAGGGGAGAGGGTGAGGAAAGAAGAGGAAGTTGGAGGGAGGGAGGGAGGGAGGGAAAGGGACAGAGGGGTAGGGAGAGGGGAGGCAGCATGGCCAGGGAGAGAGAGAGAGGGAGGCAGAGGGAGGCAGAGGGAGGGTCGAGCAGAAGTGAGAGAGGATTAGAATGAAGAGGAGTGTTAACAACCAAAAAGTTCTCACTAGCTCATTTCCTTATTCACATGACCCATTTGTCCACTTTTTTCACCATTTGAGCCTCTAAAGCCACCAAAAGGTCACCAAAAGACCTTAATACACCCCTTTTTCCACTCAAAATGAATATTTTTTCCTCAAAAAAATAAAAAACCCTAAAAAAGGGTCCAGAATTCCCAAAAATATTAAAAAGGGAATAAAAATATTCAAAATATTCAAAAAAAGAAAAAGGAGGGAAAAAGTACCTAAACCATGTCGGTCAATACCATTGGTTTCCTCAAAACCATAATGGTATTCCCCATCACCAAAAACTATAAAATGTTGTAGGGGCTCCTCACTTTCCATCCATCCGTCTTCCTATCCTCATGCTGCCAAAATCTCCCATGAGCTTTTGGCCATTGTAGCTATCTTGGAGAAGAGACCTTTGGAGCTTGGAGCTACTCACCTTGGAAGTTGCTCAACAATCTTCACCATTTGGAGGTATCAACATTGCAAGCACTTGCTTGCCCCTATTCTTAATACAAAGTTATTTTTTCTATTTCTTGTTCTTGTTTTCAATTCAAAAGTTTATTCTGATATACACATGCTAGTTTAGTTTTAGTTTTAGATTTACAATTGTTTTTGCTTTAATATTTGAAACTGCTATCACTTGTTGATAGGTGCCCATAGCACTAAGCTTGGTTGCAAAACCAAGCCAATAGTTTTTGGTGACTCTGCTGGCTTGAATTCTTAGATCTCAAATTTTATTTTTTTGCTTTAAATCTTAGTTTTTGTTCATTTTAGTCAGTTTAGTTCATAGATCTGCCATCCTAGACAACATATCCATTGCTGTTCTAGATTTTGCCCATTTTTATTGCCATTAATAGCCCGAAATTGTCATTTTCGGGTTCATTTTTCGGCGTCTGTGTACGGCTTTCGCCTCGCGGCTTTTTTCCCAACAGTCACGCAGCTCATCGCGACTTCGCGGCTCTTTTCCGTGCGGCTCGCCGCGGCTTCGCGGCCAATTTGCGTGCTGCACATCGTGGCTTCGCGGCCATATTCCGCGCCGCACATCGCGACTGTGTGAGGAAATCCTGCACTGCAAATCGCGGCTTCGCGGCTGAAACCCGCGCTACCCATCGCAACTGTGTGACAGAAACCCGCGCGGTCCATCGCGGCTATTCTGTCAAAACCCGCGATGCAAGTATTTTCAATTTTGCCAATCCGTTAAAAAAAATTAATTTTTTACTGAATTTTCTGCCCACTTAGCTATTTTACAGTATTAAAATTCCTGCATTATTACATCCATATAAATCTTTTTACTATTTAGAATGCACATTTAAAAAAGTCTTTTTAAAAATTTTTAGAAATTGAAAGAAGGATTTATTTGCATTTTATCTAGATAAAAATTTTACTGTTTACTTCTTTGATATTTTGCCCAAGCAATTGTTTAAAAAAGAAATCCATTTATTTCTTGAAGTATCATATTTGCTTTCCTATTTCAAAGATCCTTTGTTTTTTAATAGTCTTTGCAAAGCATTTACATTTTCAATTTCAGTTTAAAATACCACACGTGCACCCACTCAAACACATAATTTAAACTGAGCTTTAAAATTTACCCTAACTTCAACCAACTTTTAACTCCACTTGGGGAGCACTTAAAAGAACTTTATAGCTAGGTAGAATTGAGGGGATAGGTGTTCCAATAACAGCCCTCAGTTATTACATTTGAGACATAGTTGTTGTCCATTAAGGAACCAAAAT
>BSBM01003295.1:0-10000 GCA_027924585.1 Larix kaempferi
CAAGGGTGCGCCCAAGGTGGGGTCGCACCCTCCCGCACGGCATCATATAAAAAGGCTAAGGCGAGAAGCCAAGAAGGTAGCTGCAACTAAGTTGGAAATTCGGGTAAGGGGGAAGTTCGGAGCTAGGGAGGCTATCCGACCTCTGTCCGTCCGCACGGTCTCTTCCGGCGAAGTCCGGCCGCAGCAAGGTGCTGCTACAGCGCAGAATTTGGCAGGTTCGCACACAGTGCGGTTGCACAGTGAGACATTTCCGCGGCAGCAGCAAGGGTTTGCAGCAGCGGGAAGTTTCAGGAGTTAGACGCATGTTGGAAGGGTTAACTCTCTCTTTGTATTTTGTATGTCTATTGTAAGGCGTGCTGCTTGTTGGGCACACGCCGGAGCTCTGCTAGGGAAACTCCACCTGTTGTAAACGATTGATTATACAAAGCTTAAGGGTTGATGGTTTGGAAACCCCAGCTTATACTTGCGTGTGCTATTTACTCGATGTTCATGCATACGTAAAATTGGCTAAGTGTGGATGCGGTAGGAACATGTTAACTGTTATAAACAAGTAAACGAAGTTGCGAGTGTTAAGTTGAAAAGTTTCCGCAGGTTAGGCGTAGTCTGCTGGTGCGACGCTTGAGTTGGCCACGCCCTCAAGTCGTTCCCAGGCAGTGCCGCACACCACATTTGGACGCTGGTGACTAGCGAAAAAGCGTGGCTCTGACACATAGTGTCACGGCCGCGCTTTCTGCACGGCACTCACACTTGCATGGGAGCCTTGCGCTCCCGCCCAAGAGGCTGGCTTGGGCGCCCGGTCGGGCAAAGCGACGATCGGCTGCAAGGAGACTTAGCGAGGAAGGAAAGCTACCCGGAGACGGAACGATGAGTGGGGTGCGTGGACCTAGCCCGGGCGCACTCCCACCGAAGACGCCCACACAACACTTCGGCGCATGGCAAGCCCGAGAGTGGGGCGCGGCTGCACGCTGGCAAGAAACGGGGCGCACCCTTGGACCGCTGGACACACTCAAGTGTTGGAGTAGTGGCGCGTTGGCCAAGCGCCCACGCACTCCGCGGAGCAGCGCCCAAACGGACCGGCACTCGACGCAGCAAGCCAAAGCGATGGGCGGAAGGGAAGGTGGACCGGACGCCAGCGGAAGAACGAACTCGGGTTCGCAGCCAAGAAACGAGCTCGGGTTCGCATCCCAGAAATGAGCTCGGGTTGGAAGCCAAGAAAGGAGCTCGGGTTGGGAGCCACGGCAGAGAGCTCGGGTCGGGAGCCAAGGGACGACGCCCAACAAAATGGACCGAAACGCGCGGATTGCGGGGGACTTGGACCAAGACCCTTTCAAATGGCACGTCGGCGGGAGGCTGACGTGGGCGCCAAGCAAGGGTGCGCCCAGGGTGGGGCCGCACCCTCCCACACGGCACCATGTATATAGGCTTAAGGCCAAAACGAAGGAGGGGGCGTTCAAGCAAGGAATTTCGGACAAGGCAAGGAGACGCAGAGCTAGGGAGGCAGTCCAAGCTCTGTTCTCGCGCACGGTCCGTTCCAGCAGAATCCGGCTGCAGCAGGGTTGCGGAAGAGGCAGAACTTGGCAGGTTTTGCACCCGTTCCGGTTGCACAGTGAGACAGTTCGGCAGCATACGCGGGTTGCAGAAGTCGACGGTCCCATGGAGTTGGGACGCCCGAGCAGGGGGCAGCTCTGTCATTCTGTAATTTCTATATCTGTTGTAAGGCGTGTTGCTGGTTTGGCTCACGCCGGAGATCTGCCGAGTTTTAGGGCAACTCCGCTTGCCGTAAACAATTGATTATACAAACGATAAACGGGCTGGCCGGTTTGGCAACCCCAACTTATTCCCGCGTCGTGTTTTACTTGCGTATTGCACTCGCTGATAATTGGCTAAGTGTTGATGCTGTCTGTCGTAAACGTGCTTATGAGTTAAACGAGTAAACTGTCAAGCCGAAAAGCTTCCGCGGGTTTAGGCGTAGTCTGCCGGTGCAACGTTTGAGCTGGTCTCACCCTCAAGACGTTCCCGGGAAGTGCCGCACACCACAGTTAGTCGCTTGAGACAAGCCAGAAATTGTGGCTGTGACACATAGCCCATGCGGCACTTCCTGGGGCGAAACCAGCCCGGCAGGCCACACCCAACCCGCGGATTGCCCACGCCTCATCTCTTTAACAGTTCCTTGCTTAGCCTTTTTTTCTTGATGTGCACTTCCTACAGTAAACGCATGCCAAACACAAGAGCAAGAGATAAATGCATAGGAGGGTGGCACTCCAAACTCGGACGTGCCTAACACCCCTTTTGCAATATTCATGGTTCAAAGAGACTTTACATATAACATCGGAGGGCTGCCACATCCCGGCACCTCATCCGTGAGCCTGCCACACTGGGCAGCTCAAGATACAACATCAACTGATGGGCAATCGGCCAGTGTCCAGGCTCTACCGCAGTAGCATCCACGGTCTGCATCCGCACTCTGTCTCTGTTGCACTCCGTCGCAAGCCTCCCGGCTTCCTATCGTCCGTCCCAGTCTGGGAAACCACTTCGGCATGCTGCCGTCCGTCTGCAGCCTTGCCTGCAACGATACCGCTGTCCTTCCGCAGCATCTGCCAACCAACTGGGCGCACTCTCTCTCGTCTAACCATGCCCAAGAGAGCCCCCACAAGACCGATGTCCGTCTGCAGTCCTGTCCGCACCGCACCGCTGTCTTCCGCAGACTAGGCTGACTGCCACACGTCTAAGTCCCGGCAGAAACTTAGACTTCGCACAGGCACCTCCCATGAGGCCAGCCGCAGGCAAAGCACCTCCACGTACTGTGGCATTCCTCCTGCGCTGCGGATCCTTACCTCGTTGCAGAGGGAACTTCTGGAACCGTGCACGAGCTGCTTTCTCCGGAAAGTGTGCCCTCCTCTGGAGCTTTCGGAGGACGGGCACGCCCTGCGTGTGCCTCAGGCCCCAACCTCGGTTGAATTGAACCGCTTGGATCGATCGAACCGGCACCGTTGTCCGCTTCACCTCTCCGTGCTCTTGGACCTTTAAATATCCACTGAGGAATTCCCGGGTTTCAAGGCCACGTATATCGGAAGTGCCCAACTCTAATAAGATCCATTGTAGCCGAAAAGAGAGTAAGGAGACCCATATCCGGACATCTAAGGGAGCTCGAACACCAATGAGAAATTTTGAAGACAAGATGGGTGTCAATGCATGCATACCCAACACAGGTAGTACTACGAGAACATCTTTGAAGGAACCTTGAACAAAATTAAGACAGGCGCCTTTTCCGCGGGCCAACCTGCTTCCTTTATTCTTGGTTGCTCCCCATCACTTGACTCATCCGCTCCCAGGTCGAGCTCCTCCTCGGGCGCACATGCGGCGGGCTCCCAAGGCGAGCTCAAAACGTTAAGCCGTGACCGATTCTTGTTCTTGTCTTCCACTTCCTTGTCTTGTTGCCGGGCGCTCACTTGGTGGGCGCGCTTGCGCTTGCCGGCGGACTCGTTTCTTTGGGCGCACGTGTGCGGGGCTCCCAAGGCGAGCTCAAAATGTTGCTGAGACGCGACCGGTTCTTGTTCTTATCTTCCGCCGCCTTCTCTTTTTGCCGGCGGACTCGTTTCTTTGGGCGCACCTCCGCCGGTCTTCCAAGTCGAGCTCCTCCTTGGGTGCAAATGTGCCGGCCTCCCAAGGCGAGCTCAAAACGTTGCTAGGACGTGACCGATTCGTGTTCTTCTCTTCCGTTGCCTTGTCTTTTTGCCGGGCGCTCACTTGGGTGGGCGTGCTTCCGTTTGCCGGCGGACTCGTTCCTTCGGGCGCACATGCGTCGGGCTCCCAAGGCGAGCTCAAAACGTTAAGACGTGACCGATGCCTGTCCTTGTCCGCCGTTGCCTTTTCTTTTTGCCGGGCGCGCTTCCCTTTTCTGGAGATGGAGTTGTTTCTTAGGGCGCACATGTGCCTGGCTCCCAAGGCGATCTCAAAACGTTGAGCCGTGACCGATTCTTGTTCTTGTCCGTCGTTGGCTTGTCTTTTTGCCGGGCGCTCACTTGGGTGGGCGCGATTCCGTTTGCCGGCGGACTCGTTTCTTTGGGCGCACATGGGCCGGGCTCCCAAGGCGAGCTCAAAACGTTAAGCCGTGACCTGTCCTTGTTCTTGTCCGCCGTTGGCCTGTCTTTTTGCCGGGCGCTCACTTGGGTGGGCGCTCTTCCGTTCGCCGCCGGACTCGTTTCCTTGGGCTCACGCGTGCCGGGCTCCTAAGGCGAGCTCAAAACGTTAAGCCGTGACCGATTCTTGTTCTTGTCCGCCGTTGCCCCGTGTCTTTGCCGGGCGATCACTTGGGTGGGCGCGCATCCGTTTGCCGGCGGACTCGTTTCTTTGGGCGCACATGTGAAGGGCTCCCAGGGCGAGCTCAAAACGTTACGCCGTGACCAATTCTTGTTCCTGTCCGCCGTTGCCTTGTCTTTTTGCCGGGCGCTCGCTTGGGTGGGCGCGCTTCCGTTTGCCGGGGGACTCGTTTCTTTGGGCGCACAGGCGACGGGCTCGCAAGGCGAGCTCAAAACGTTAAGCCCCGACCAATTCTTGTTCTTGTCCACCGTTGCCTTGTCTTGTTGCCGTGCGCTCACTTGGGTGGGCGCGCTTCCGTTTGCCGGAGACGGAGTCGTTTCTTTGGCCGCACATGTGCCGGGCTCCCAAGGCGGGCTCAAAACGTTAAGCCGTGACCAATCCTTGTTCTTGTCCGCCGTTGCCTTGTCTTTTTGCCGGGCGCTCGCTTGGGTGGGCGCGCTTCCGTGTCCCGGCGGACTCGTTTCTTTGGGCGCACATGTGAAGGGCTCCCAGGGCGAGCTCAAAACGTTAAGCCGTGACCAATTCTTGTTCTTGTCCGCCGTTTCCTTGTCTCTTTGCCGGGCGCTCACTTGGGTGGGCGCGCTTCCGTTTGCCGGGGGACTCGTTTCTTTGGGCGCGCAGGTGTCGGGCTCCCAAGGCGAGCTCAAAACGTTAAGCCGTGACCAATTCTTGTTCTTGTCCGCCGTTGCCTTGTCTTGTTGCCGTGCGCTGACTTGGGTGGGCGCGCTTCCGTCTGCCGGAGATGGAGTCGTTCCTTTGGGCGCACATGTGCCGGGCTCCCAAGGCGGCCTCAAAACATTAAGCCGCGAGCAATTCTTGTTCTTGTCCGCCGTTGCCTTGTGTATTTTTGCCGGGCGCTCGCTTGGGTGGGAGCGCTTCCGTTTGCCGGCGGACTCGTTTCATTGGGCTCACATGTGCCGGGCTCCCAAGGAGAGCTCAAAATGTTAAGCCGTGGCCGATTCTTGTTCTTGTCCGTCGTTGGCCTGTGCTTTTGCCGGGCGCGCACTTGGGTGGGCACGCTTCCGTTTGCCGGCGGACTCGTTTCCTTGGGCTCACGTGTGCCGGGCTCCCGAGGCGAGCTCAAAACGTTAGGCCGTGACCAATTCTTGTTCTTGTCCGCCGTTGCCTTGTCTTGTTTCCGTGCGCTCGCTTGGGTGGGCACGCTTCCGTTTGCCGGCGGAGTCGTTTCTTTGGGCTCACGTGTGCCGGGCTCCCAAGGCGAGCTCAAAACGTTAAGCCGTGACCAATTCTTGTTCTTGTCCGCCGTTGCCTTAGCTTTTTCCCGGGCGCTCACTTGGGTGGGCGCGCTTCCGTTTGCCGGCGGACTCGTTTCTTCGGGCGGCACATGTGCCGGGCTCCCAAGGCGAGCCCAAAACGTTAAGCCGTGACCAATTCTTGTTCTTGTGCGCCGTTGCCTTGTCCTTTTGCCGGGCGCTCACTTGGGTGGGCGCGCTTCCGTTTGCCGGCGGACTCGTTTCTTCCTTGGGCGCACACGTGCCGGGCTCCCAAGGCGAGCTCAAAACGTTAAGCCGTGACCAATGCTTGTCCTTGTCTGCCGTTGCCTTGTCTTTTTTCCGGGCGCTCACTCGGGTGGGCGCGCTTCCGCTTGCCGCCGGACTCGTTTCTTTGGGCGCACATGTGCCGGGCTCCCAAGGCGAGCTCAAAACGTTAAGCCGTGACCAATTCCTGTTCTTGTCCGCCGTTGCCTTGTCTTTTTGCCGGGCGCTCACTTGGGTGGGCGCGCTTCCGTTTGCCGACGGGCTCGTTTCCTTGGGCGCACATGTGCCGGGCTCGCAAGGCGGGCTCAAAACGTTAAGCCGTGACCAATGCTTGTTCTTGTCCGCCGTTGCCTTGTCTTTTTGCCCGGCGCTCACTTGGGTGGGTGCGCTTCCGTTTGCGGGCGGACTCGTTTCTTTGGGCGCACATGTGCCGGGCTCCCAAGGGGAGCTCAAAACGTTAAGCCGTGACCAATTCTTGTTCTTCTCCGCCGTTGCCTTGTCTTTTTGCCGTGCGCTCACTTGGGTGGGCGCGCTTCCGTTTGCGGGCGGAGTCGTTTCTTTGGGCGCACATGTGTCGGGCTCCCAAGGGGAGCTCAAAACGTTAAGCCGTGACCAATTCTTGTTCTTCTCCGCCGTTCCCTTGTCTTTTTGCCGTGCGCCCACTTCGGTGGGTGCACTTCCGTTTGCCGCCGGACTCGTTCCTTCGGGCGCACATGTGCCGGGCTCCCAAGGCGAGCTCAAAACGTTAAGCCGTGACCAATCCTTGTTCTTGTCCGCCGTTGCCTTGTCTTGTTGCCGGGCGCTCACTTGGGTGGGGCCGCTTCCGTTTTCCGGCGGACTCGTTTCCTTGGGCGCACATGTGCCGGGCTCCGAAGGCGAGCTCAAAACGTTAAGCCGTGACCAATGCTTGTCCTTGTCTGCCGTTTCCTTGTCTTTTTGCCGGGCGCTCACTCGGGTGGGCGCGCTTCCGCTTGCCGCCGGACTCGTTTCTTTGGGCGCACATGTGCCGGGCTCCCAAGGCGAGCTCAAAACGTTAGGCCGTGACCAATTCCTGTTCTTGTCCGTCGTTGCCTTGTCTTTTTGCCGGGCGCTCACTTGGGTGGGCGCGCTTCTGTTTGCCGACGGGCTCGTTTCCTTGGGCGCACATGTGCCGGGCTCGCAAGGCGAGCTCAAAATGTTAAGCCGTGACCAATGCTTGTTCTTGACCGCCGTTGCCTTGTCTTTTTGCCCGGCGCTCACTTGGGTGGGTGCGCTTCCGTTTGCGGGCGGACTCGTTTCTTTGGGCGCACATGTGCCGGGCTCCCAAGGGGAGCTCAAAACGTTAAGCCGTGACCAATTCTTGTTCTTCTCCGCCGTTGCCTTGTCTTTTTGCCGTGCGCTCACTTGGGTGGGCGCGCTTCCGTTTGCGGGCGGACTCCTTTCTCTGGGCGCACATGTGTCGGGCTCCCAAGGGAAGCTCAAAACGTTAAGCCGTGACCAATTCTTGTTCTTCTCCGCCGTTCCCTTGTCTTTTTGCCGTTCGCTCACTCGGGTGGGCGCGCTTCCGTTTGCCGGCGGACTCGTTTCTTTTGGCGCACCTGTGCCGGGCTCGCAAGGCGAGCTCAAAACGTTATGCCGTGACCAATCCTCGTTCTTGTCCGCTGTTGCCTTGTCTTTTTGCCGGGCGCTCACTTGGGTGGGCGCGCTTCCGTTTGCCGGTGGACTCGTTTCTTTGGGCACACAAGTGCCGGCCTCCCAATGCGAGCCGCTTCTTGGGCGCCCATGTGCCGTGCTTCCAACCCGAGCTCAAAACGTTAAGCCGTGACCGATCCTCTTTCTTGTCTTCCCCTGCCTTGTTCTTTTGCCGGGCGCTCCCTTGGTGGGCGCGCTTGCGTTGGCATTCGGACTCGTTTGTTCGGGCGCATTTGTGTCGTGCTCCCAATGCGAGCCGCTCCATGGGTGCCCATGGGCCGTGCTTCCAACCCGAGCTGAAAACGTTAAGCCCTGACCGATCCTCGTTCTTGTCTTCCGCCGCGTTGTATTTTTGCCGGGCGCTCACTTGGTGGGCGCGCTTGCGTTGGCATTCGGACTCGTTTCTTTGGGCGCACTTGTGCCGTGCTCCCAACGCGAGCCGCTCCTTGGGCGCCCATCTGCCGTGCTCCCAATGCGAGCTGCTCCTTGGGCGCCCATCTGCCTTGTGCTTCCAATGCGAGCTGTGGCATGCTTCCAACGCGAGCTGCGGCGTGCTCCCAATGCGAGCTGCGCCTTGTGCTTCCAACGCGAGCTGCGGCGTGCTCCCAATGCGAGCTGCGCCTTGTGCTTCCAACGCGAGCTGCGGCGTGCTCCCAATGCGAGCTGCGCCTTGTGCTTCCAACGCGAGCTGCGGCGTGCTCCCAATGCGAGCTGCGCCTTGTGCTTCCAACGCGAGCTGCGGCGTGCTCCCAATGCGAGCTGCGCCTTGTGCTTCCAACGCGAGCTGCGGCGTGCTCCCAACACGAGCTTGTGGCGTGCTCCCAATGCGAGCTGCTTCTTGGGCGCCCATCTGCCTTGTGCTCCCAACGCGAGCTGTGGCGTGCTTCCAACCCGAGCTGTGGCGTGCTCCCAATGCGAGCTGCTCGTTGGGCGCCCATCCGCCTTGTGCTTCCAACCCGAGCTGAAAACGTTAAGCCGTGACCGATCCGCGTTCTTGTCTTCCGTTGGCTTGTCTTTTTTCCGGGCGCTCACTTGGTGGGCGCGCTTGCGGTGGCGTGCTCCCAATGCGAGCTGCTCCTTGGGCGCCCACCTGCCTTTTGCTTCCAACCCGAGCTGAAAACGTTAAGCCGTGACCGATCCGCGTTCTTGTCTTCCGTTGGCTTGTCTTTTTGCCGGGCGCTCACTTGGTGGGCGCGCTTGCAGTGGCGTGCTCCCAATGCGAGCTGCTCCTTGGGCGCCCATCTGCCTTGTGCTCCCAACCCGAGCTGAAAACGTTAAGCCGTGACCGATCCTCGTCCTTGTCTTCCGCTGGCTTGTCTTTTTGCCGGGCGCTCACTTGGTGGGCGCGCTTGCGGTGGCGTGCTCCCAATGCGAGCTGCTCCTTGGGCGCCCATCTGCCTTGTGCTTCCAACCCGAGCTGTGACGTGCTCCCAATGCGAGCTGCTCCTTCGGCGCCCCTCTGCCTTGTGCTTCCAAACCGAGCTGTGGCGTGCTCCCAATGCGAGCTGCTTCTTGGGCGCCCATCTCCCTTGTGCTTCCAACCCGAGCTGTGGCGTGCTTCCAACCCGAGCCGTGGCGTGCTCCCAATGCGAGCTGCGCCTTGGGCGCCCATCTGCCTTGTGCTTCCAACCCGAGCTGTGGCGTGCTTCCAACCCGAGCTGTGGCGTGCTCCCAATGCGAGCTGCTCCTTGGGCGCGCCCGTCTGCCTCGTGCTTCCAACCCGAGCTGAAAAACGTTAAACCGTGACCGATCCTCGTTCTTGTCGTCCGCTGGCTTGTCTTTTTGCCGGGCGCTCACTTGGTGGGTGCGTTTCGTGCGAAGGGTGGTGCGGTGAACGCGCTGCTTGTCGGGTCTACCTGAAAATTGGCCTCGGGTCATTCGTAGGGTGGTCGGCTTGCGGTGTGTTGCCGTGTCCGCTTGGTAGCGCATGAGCAGTATTGACGGCAACGCTCATCTTGGGAAGGCACGGTGCAACACCGCAAGTGGTGCTTCTGTGGCTCCCAACGAGGGCTTGCTTCTTCGGTTGTTGGGTCCAAGATTTTCGGTTAAGTTACTTCGATGATGCCTATCACGCATTTCTCTTTCGGTGGAAGTGTCCTTTCGTGTGAAGGGTGGTGCGGTGAATGTGCTGCTTGTCGGGTCTGCTTGAAAATTGGCCTCGGGCCATTCGTAGGGCGGTCGACT
Source organism: Larix kaempferi (assembly GCA_027924585.1). Lineage (NCBI taxonomy): Eukaryota > Viridiplantae > Streptophyta > Pinopsida > Pinales > Pinaceae > Larix > Larix kaempferi. The sequence goes on from BSBM01003295.1 coordinate 9,675, forward strand.
TGCGGTGTGTTGCCGTGTCCGCTTGGTAGCGCATGAGCAGTATTGATGGCAACGCTCATCTTGGGAAGGCACGGTGCCAACACCGCAAGTGGTGCTTCTGTGGCTTGCTGTGGCTCCCAACGAGGGCTTGCTTCGTCGGTTGTTGGGTCCAAGATTTTCGGTTAAGTTACTTCGATGATGCCTATCACGCATTTCTCTTTCGGTGGAAGTGTCGTTTCGTGTGAAGGGTGGTGCGGTGAATGTGCTGTCTGCCGGGTCTGCTCGAAAAATGGCCTCGGGTCATTCGTAGGGCGGTCGGCTTGCAGTGTGTTGCCGTATCCGCTTGG
>BSBM01003295.1:22500-35000 GCA_027924585.1 Larix kaempferi
GCAAAGCGACGATCGGCTGCAAGGAGACTTAGCGAGGAAGGAAAGCTACCCGGAGACGGAACGATGAGTGGGGTGCGTGGACCTAGCCCGGGCGCACTCCCACCGAAGACGCCCACACAACACTTCGGCGCATGGCAAGCCCGAGAGTGGGGCGCGGCTGCACGCTGGCAAGAAACGGGGCGCACCCTTGGACCGCTGGACACACTCAAGTGTTGGAGTAGTGGCGCGTTGGCCAAGCGCCCACGCACTCCGCGGAGCAGCGCCCAAACGGACCGGCACTCGACGCAGCAAGCCAAAGCGATGGGCGGAAGGGAAGGTGGACCGGACGCCAGCGGAAGAACGAACTCGGGTTCGCAGCCAAGAAACGAGCTCGGGTTCGCATCCCAGAAATGAGCTCGGGTTGGAAGCCAAGAAAGGAGCTCGGGTTGGGAGCCACGGCAGAGAGCTCGGGTCGGGAGCCAAGGGACGACGCCCAACAAAATGGACCGAAACGCGCGGATTGCGGGGGACTTGGACCAAGACCCTTTCAAATGGCACGTCGGCGGGAGGCTGACGTGGGCGCCAAGCAAGGGTGCGCCCAGGGTGGGGCCGCACCCTCCCACACGGCACCATGTATATAGGCTTAAGGCCAAAACGAAGGAGGGGGCGTTCAAGCAAGGAATTTCGGACAAGGCAAGGAGACGCAGAGCTAGGGAGGCAGTCCAAGCTCTGTTCTCGCGCACGGTCCGTTCCAGCAGAATCCGGCTGCAGCAGGGTTGCGGAAGAGGCAGAACTTGGCAGGTTTTGCACCCGTTCCGGTTGCACAGTGAGACAGTTCGGCAGCATACGCGGGTTGCAGAAGTCGACGGTCCCATGGAGTTGGGACGCCCGAGCAGGGGGCAGCTCTGTCATTCTGTAATTTCTATATCTGTTGTAAGGCGTGTTGCTGGTTTGGCTCACGCCGGAGATCTGCCGAGTTTTAGGGCAACTCCGCTTGCCGTAAACAATTGATTATACAAACGATAAACGGGCTGGCCGGTTTGGCAACCCCAACTTATTCCCGCGTCGTGTTTTACTTGCGTATTGCACTCGCTGATAATTGGCTAAGTGTTGATGCTGTCTGTCGTAAACGTGCTTATGAGTTAAACGAGTAAACTGTCAAGCCGAAAAGCTTCCGCGGGTTTAGGCGTAGTCTGCCGGTGCAACGTTTGAGCTGGTCTCACCCTCAAGACGTTCCCGGGAAAAAAAATTTGGCTAAGTCGCGGAGGAAGTTGGGGTTTCCCGGCGCGCGCGCGGGGAAAAAAAAATTTGGCTAAGTCGCGGAGGAAGTTGGGGTTTCCCGTCGCGCGCGCGGGGAAAAAAAAATTTGGCTAAGTCGCGGAGGAAGTTGGGGTTTCCCGGCGCGCGCGCGGGGAAAAAAAAGTTTGTCGAAGTCGCGGAGGAAGTTGGGGTTTCCCGGCGCGCGCGCGGGGAAAAAAAAATTTGGCGAAGTCGCGGAGGAAGTTGGGGTTTCCCGGCGCGCGCGCGGGAAAAAAAAAATTTGGCGAAGTCGCGGAGGAAGTTGGGGTTTCCCGGCGCGCGCGCGGGAAAAAAAAAATTCGGCTAAGTCGCGGAGGAAGTTGGGGTTTCCCGGCGCACGCGCGGGAAAAAAAAAATTTGGCTAAGTCACGGAGGAAGTTGGGGTTTCCCGGCGCACGCCGCGGGGAAAAAAAACGGGGCTAAGTCGCGGGGAAGGTTACGGTTTCCCGGCGCGCACCGCGGGGAAAGTTGGGGTTTCCCGGCGCACACCGCGGGGAAGGTTACGGTTTCCCGGCGCGCACCGCGGGGAAAGTTGGGGTTTCCCGGCGCACACCGCGGGGAAAAAAAACGGGGCTAAGTCGCGGGGAAAGTTGGGGTTTCCCGGCACACGCCGCGGGGAAAAAATATTGGGCTAAGTCGCGGTTTCCCGGCGCGCGCCGCGGGGAAAAAAAAGGGGCCAAGTCGCGGGGAAAGTTGGGGTTTCCCGGCGCATGCTCGGGATGGGAACCGATCGCGAAGTCGGGACGGACCGAAGACGCGCAGGCTGCGGAAGTGGAACGAAGGCGCGCGGCTTGCGGAATACTTGGACCGATGACGCGCGGATCGCGGACCGGAGGCCGTTTGATGGTACGTCGGTGCGGAGTTGACGTGGGTGCCAAGCAAGGGTGCGCCCAAGGTGGGGTCGCACCCTCCCGCACGGCATCATATAAAAAGGCTAAGGCGAGAAGCCAAGAAGGTAGCTGCAACTAAGTTGGAAATTCGGGTAAGGGGGAAGTTCGGAGCTAGGGAGGCTATCCGACCTCTGTCCGTCCGCACGGTCTCTTCCGGCGAAGTCCGGCCGCAGCAAGGTGCTGCTACAGCGCAGAATTTGGCAGGTTCGCACACAGTGCGGTTGCACAGTGAGACATTTCCGCGGCAGCAGCAAGGGTTTGCAGCAGCGGGAAGTTTCAGGAGTTAGACGCATGTTGGAAGGGTTAACTCTCTCTTTGTATTTTGTATGTCTATTGTAAGGCGTGCTGCTTGTTGGGCACACGCCGGAGCTCTGCTAGGGAAACTCCACCTGTTGTAAACGATTGATTATACAAAGCTTAAGGGTTGATGGTTTGGAAACCCCAGCTTATACTTGCGTGTGCTATTTACTCGATGTTCATGCATACGTAAAATTGGCTAAGTGTGGATGCGGTAGGAACATGTTAACTGTTATAAACAAGTAAACGAAGTTGCGAGTGTTAAGTTGAAAAGTTTCCGCAGGTTAGGCGTAGTCTGCTGGTGCGACGCTTGAGTTGGCCACGCCCTCAAGTCGTTCCCAGGCAGTGCCGCACACCACATTTGGACGCTGGTGACTAGCGAAAAAGCGTGGCTCTGACACATAGTGTCACGGCCGCGCTTTCTGCACGGCACTCACACTTGCATGGGAGCCTTGCGCTCCCGCCCAAGAGGCTGGCTTGGGCGCCCGGTCGGGCAAAGCGACGATCGGCTGCAAGGAGACTTAGCGAGGAAGGAAAGCTACCCGGAGACGGAACGATGAGTGGGGTGCGTGGACCTAGCCCGGGCGCACTCCCACCGAAGACGCCCACACAACACTTCGGCGCATGGCAAGCCCGAGAGTGGGGCGCGGCTGCACGCTGGCAAGAAACGGGGCGCACCCTTGGACCGCTGGACACACTCAAGTGTTGGAGTAGTGGCGCGTTGGCCAAGCGCCCACGCACTCCGCGGAGCAGCGCCCAAACGGACCGGCACTCGACGCAGCAAGCCAAAGCGATGGGCGGAAGGGAAGGTGGACCGGACGCCAGCGGAAGAACGAACTCGGGTTCGCAGCCAAGAAACGAGCTCGGGTTCGCATCCCAGAAATGAGCTCGGGTTGGAAGCCAAGAAAGGAGCTCGGGTTGGGAGCCACGGCAGAGAGCTCGGGTCGGGAGCCAAGGGACGACGCCCAACAAAATGGACCGAAACGCGCGGATTGCGGGGGACTTGGACCAAGACCCTTTCAAATGGCACGTCGGCGGGAGGCTGACGTGGGCGCCAAGCAAGGGTGCGCCCAGGGTGGGGCCGCACCCTCCCACACGGCACCATGTATATAGGCTTAAGGCCAAAACGAAGGAGGGGGCGTTCAAGCAAGGAATTTCGGACAAGGCAAGGAGACGCAGAGCTAGGGAGGCAGTCCAAGCTCTGTTCTCGCGCACGGTCCGTTCCAGCAGAATCCGGCTGCAGCAGGGTTGCGGAAGAGGCAGAACTTGGCAGGTTTTGCACCCGTTCCGGTTGCACAGTGAGACAGTTCGGCAGCATACGCGGGTTGCAGAAGTCGACGGTCCCATGGAGTTGGGACGCCCGAGCAGGGGGCAGCTCTGTCATTCTGTAATTTCTATATCTGTTGTAAGGCGTGTTGCTGGTTTGGCTCACGCCGGAGATCTGCCGAGTTTTAGGGCAACTCCGCTTGCCGTAAACAATTGATTATACAAACGATAAACGGGCTGGCCGGTTTGGCAACCCCAACTTATTCCCGCGTCGTGTTTTACTTGCGTATTGCACTCGCTGATAATTGGCTAAGTGTTGATGCTGTCTGTCGTAAACGTGCTTATGAGTTAAACGAGTAAACTGTCAAGCCGAAAAGCTTCCGCGGGTTTAGGCGTAGTCTGCCGGTGCAACGTTTGAGCTGGTCTCACCCTCAAGACGTTCCCGGGAAGTGCCGCACACCACAGTTAGTCGCTTGAGACAAGCCAGAAATTGTGGCTGTGACACATAGCCCATGCGGCACTTCCTGGGGCGAAACCAGCCCGGCAGGCCACACCCAACCCGCGGATTGCCCACGCCTCATCTCTTTAACAGTTCCTTGCTTAGCCTTTTTTTCTTGATGTGCACTTCCTACAGTAAACGCATGCCAAACACAAGAGCAAGAGATAAATGCATAGGAGGGTGGCACTCCAAACTCGGACGTGCCTAACACCCCTTTTGCAATATTCATGGTTCAAAGAGACTTTACATATAACATCGGAGGGCTGCCACATCCCGGCACCTCATCCGTGAGCCTGCCACACTGGGCAGCTCAAGATACAACATCAACTGATGGGCAATCGGCCAGTGTCCAGGCTCTACCGCAGTAGCATCCACGGTCTGCATCCGCACTCTGTCTCTGTTGCACTCCGTCGCAAGCCTCCCGGCTTCCTATCGTCCGTCCCAGTCTGGGAAACCACTTCGGCATGCTGCCGTCCGTCTGCAGCCTTGCCTGCAACGATACCGCTGTCCTTCCGCAGCATCTGCCAACCAACTGGGCGCACTCTCTCTCGTCTAACCATGCCCAAGAGAGCCCCCACAAGACCGATGTCCGTCTGCAGTCCTGTCCGCACCGCACCGCTGTCTTCCGCAGACTAGGCTGACTGCCACACGTCTAAGTCCCGGCAGAAACTTAGACTTCGCACAGGCACCTCCCATGAGGCCAGCCGCAGGCAAAGCACCTCCACGTACTGTGGCATTCCTCCTGCGCTGCGGATCCTTACCTCGTTGCAGAGGGAACTTCTGGAACCGTGCACGAGCTGCTTTCTCCGGAAAGTGTGCCCTCCTCTGGAGCTTTCGGAGGACGGGCACGCCCTGCGTGTGCCTCAGGCCCCAACCTCGGTTGAATTGAACCGCTTGGATCGATCGAACCGGCACCGTTGTCCGCTTCACCTCTCCGTGCTCTTGGACCTTTAAATATCCACTGAGGAATTCCCGGGTTTCAAGGCCACGTATATCGGAAGTGCCCAACTCTAATAAGATCCATTGTAGCCGAAAAGAGAGTAAGGAGACCCATATCCGGACATCTAAGGGAGCTCGAACACCAATGAGAAATTTTGAAGACAAGATGGGTGTCAATGCATGCATACCCAACACAGGTAGTACTACGAGAACATCTTTGAAGGAACCTTGAACAAAATTAAGACAGGCGCCTTTTCCGCGGGCCAACCTGCTTCCTTTATTCTTGGTTGCTCCCCATCACTTGACTCATCCGCTCCCAGGTCGAGCTCCTCCTCGGGCGCACATGCGGCGGGCTCCCAAGGCGAGCTCAAAACGTTAAGCCGTGACCGATTCTTGTTCTTGTCTTCCACTTCCTTGTCTTGTTGCCGGGCGCTCACTTGGTGGGCGCGCTTGCGCTTGCCGGCGGACTCGTTTCTTTGGGCGCACGTGTGCGGGGCTCCCAAGGCGAGCTCAAAATGTTGCTGAGACGCGACCGGTTCTTGTTCTTATCTTCCGCCGCCTTCTCTTTTTGCCGGCGGACTCGTTTCTTTGGGCGCACCTCCGCCGGTCTTCCAAGTCGAGCTCCTCCTTGGGTGCAAATGTGCCGGCCTCCCAAGGCGAGCTCAAAACGTTGCTAGGACGTGACCGATTCGTGTTCTTCTCTTCCGTTGCCTTGTCTTTTTGCCGGGCGCTCACTTGGGTGGGCGTGCTTCCGTTTGCCGGCGGACTCGTTCCTTCGGGCGCACATGCGTCGGGCTCCCAAGGCGAGCTCAAAACGTTAAGACGTGACCGATGCCTGTCCTTGTCCGCCGTTGCCTTTTCTTTTTGCCGGGCGCGCTTCCCTTTTCTGGAGATGGAGTTGTTTCTTAGGGCGCACATGTGCCTGGCTCCCAAGGCGATCTCAAAACGTTGAGCCGTGACCGATTCTTGTTCTTGTCCGTCGTTGGCTTGTCTTTTTGCCGGGCGCTCACTTGGGTGGGCGCGATTCCGTTTGCCGGCGGACTCGTTTCTTTGGGCGCACATGGGCCGGGCTCCCAAGGCGAGCTCAAAACGTTAAGCCGTGACCTGTCCTTGTTCTTGTCCGCCGTTGGCCTGTCTTTTTGCCGGGCGCTCACTTGGGTGGGCGCTCTTCCGTTCGCCGCCGGACTCGTTTCCTTGGGCTCACGCGTGCCGGGCTCCTAAGGCGAGCTCAAAACGTTAAGCCGTGACCGATTCTTGTTCTTGTCCGCCGTTGCCCCGTGTCTTTGCCGGGCGATCACTTGGGTGGGCGCGCATCCGTTTGCCGGCGGACTCGTTTCTTTGGGCGCACATGTGAAGGGCTCCCAGGGCGAGCTCAAAACGTTACGCCGTGACCAATTCTTGTTCCTGTCCGCCGTTGCCTTGTCTTTTTGCCGGGCGCTCGCTTGGGTGGGCGCGCTTCCGTTTGCCGGGGGACTCGTTTCTTTGGGCGCACAGGCGACGGGCTCGCAAGGCGAGCTCAAAACGTTAAGCCCCGACCAATTCTTGTTCTTGTCCACCGTTGCCTTGTCTTGTTGCCGTGCGCTCACTTGGGTGGGCGCGCTTCCGTTTGCCGGAGACGGAGTCGTTTCTTTGGCCGCACATGTGCCGGGCTCCCAAGGCGGGCTCAAAACGTTAAGCCGTGACCAATCCTTGTTCTTGTCCGCCGTTGCCTTGTCTTTTTGCCGGGCGCTCGCTTGGGTGGGCGCGCTTCCGTGTCCCGGCGGACTCGTTTCTTTGGGCGCACATGTGAAGGGCTCCCAGGGCGAGCTCAAAACGTTAAGCCGTGACCAATTCTTGTTCTTGTCCGCCGTTTCCTTGTCTCTTTGCCGGGCGCTCACTTGGGTGGGCGCGCTTCCGTTTGCCGGGGGACTCGTTTCTTTGGGCGCGCAGGTGACGGGCTCCCAAGGCGAGCTCAAAACGTTAAGCCGTGACCAATTCTTGTTCTTGTCCGCCGTTGCCTTGTCTTGTTGCCGTGCGCTGACTTGGGTGGGCGCGCTTCCGTCTGCCGGAGATGGAGTCGTTCCTTTGGGCGCACATGTGCCGGGCTCCCAAGGCGGCCTCAAAACATTAAGCCGCGAGCAATTCTTGTTCTTGTCCGCCGTTGCCTTGTGTATTTTTGCCGGGCGCTCGCTTGGGTGGGAGCGCTTCCGTTTGCCGGCGGACTCGTTTCATTGGGCTCACATGTGCCGGGCTCCCAAGGAGAGCTCAAAATGTTAAGCCGTGGCCGATTCTTGTTCTTGTCCGTCGTTGGCCTGTGCTTTTGCCGGGCGCGCACTTGGGTGGGCACGCTTCCGTTTGCCGGCGGACTCGTTTCCTTGGGCTCACGTGTGCCGGGCTCCCGAGGCGAGCTCAAAACGTTAGGCCGTGACCAATTCTTGTTCTTGTCCGCCGTTGCCTTGTCTTGTTTCCGTGCGCTCGCTTGGGTGGGCACGCTTCCGTTTGCCGGCGGAGTCGTTTCTTTGGGCTCACGTGTGCCGGGCTCCCAAGGCGAGCTCAAAACGTTAAGCCGTGACCAATTCTTGTTCTTGTCCGCCGTTGCCTTAGCTTTTTCCCGGGCGCTCACTTGGGTGGGCGCGCTTCCGTTTGCCGGCGGACTCGTTTCTTCGGGCGGCACATGTGCCGGGCTCCCAAGGCGAGCCCAAAACGTTAAGCCGTGACCAATTCTTGTTCTTGTGCGCCGTTGCCTTGTCCTTTTGCCGGGCGCTCACTTGGGTGGGCGCGCTTCCGTTTGCCGGCGGACTCGTTTCTTCCTTGGGCGCACACGTGCCGGGCTCCCAAGGCGAGCTCAAAACGTTAAGCCGTGACCAATGCTTGTCCTTGTCTGCCGTTGCCTTGTCTTTTTTCCGGGCGCTCACTCGGGTGGGCGCGCTTCCGCTTGCCGCCGGACTCGTTTCTTTGGGCGCACATGTGCCGGGCTCCCAAGGCGAGCTCAAAACGTTAAGCCGTGACCAATTCCTGTTCTTGTCCGCCGTTGCCTTGTCTTTTTGCCGGGCGCTCACTTGGGTGGGCGCGCTTCCGTTTGCCGACGGGCTCGTTTCCTTGGGCGCACATGTGCCGGGCTCGCAAGGCGGGCTCAAAACGTTAAGCCGTGACCAATGCTTGTTCTTGTCCGCCGTTGCCTTGTCTTTTTGCCCGGCGCTCACTTGGGTGGGTGCGCTTCCGTTTGCGGGCGGACTCGTTTCTTTGGGCGCACATGTGCCGGGCTCCCAAGGGGAGCTCAAAACGTTAAGCCGTGACCAATTCTTGTTCTTCTCCGCCGTTGCCTTGTCTTTTTGCCGTGCGCTCACTTGGGTGGGCGCGCTTCCGTTTGCGGGCGGAGTCGTTTCTTTGGGCGCACATGTGTCGGGCTCCCAAGGGGAGCTCAAAACGTTAAGCCGTGACCAATTCTTGTTCTTCTCCGCCGTTCCCTTGTCTTTTTGCCGTGCGCCCACTTCGGTGGGTGCACTTCCGTTTGCCGCCGGACTCGTTCCTTCGGGCGCACATGTGCCGGGCTCCCAAGGCGAGCTCAAAACGTTAAGCCGTGACCAATCCTTGTTCTTGTCCGCCGTTGCCTTGTCTTGTTGCCGGGCGCTCACTTGGGTGGGGCCGCTTCCGTTTTCCGGCGGACTCGTTTCCTTGGGCGCACATGTGCCGGGCTCCGAAGGCGAGCTCAAAACGTTAAGCCGTGACCAATGCTTGTCCTTGTCTGCCGTTTCCTTGTCTTTTTGCCGGGCGCTCACTCGGGTGGGCGCGCTTCCGCTTGCCGCCGGACTCGTTTCTTTGGGCGCACATGTGCCGGGCTCCCAAGGCGAGCTCAAAACGTTAGGCCGTGACCAATTCCTGTTCTTGTCCGTCGTTGCCTTGTCTTTTTGCCGGGCGCTCACTTGGGTGGGCGCGCTTCTGTTTGCCGACGGGCTCGTTTCCTTGGGCGCACATGTGCCGGGCTCGCAAGGCGAGCTCAAAATGTTAAGCCGTGACCAATGCTTGTTCTTGACCGCCGTTGCCTTGTCTTTTTGCCCGGCGCTCACTTGGGTGGGTGCGCTTCCGTTTGCGGGCGGACTCGTTTCTTTGGGCGCACATGTGCCGGGCTCCCAAGGGGAGCTCAAAACGTTAAGCCGTGACCAATTCTTGTTCTTCTCCGCCGTTGCCTTGTCTTTTTGCCGTGCGCTCACTTGGGTGGGCGCGCTTCCGTTTGCGGGCGGACTCCTTTCTCTGGGCGCACATGTGTCGGGCTCCCAAGGGAAGCTCAAAACGTTAAGCCGTGACCAATTCTTGTTCTTCTCCGCCGTTCCCTTGTCTTTTTGCCGTTCGCTCACTCGGGTGGGCGCGCTTCCGTTTGCCGGCGGACTCGTTTCTTTTGGCGCACCTGTGCCGGGCTCGCAAGGCGAGCTCAAAACGTTATGCCGTGACCAATCCTCGTTCTTGTCCGCTGTTGCCTTGTCTTTTTGCCGGGCGCTCACTTGGGTGGGCGCGCTTCCGTTTGCCGGTGGACTCGTTTCTTTGGGCACACAAGTGCCGGCCTCCCAATGCGAGCCGCTTCTTGGGCGCCCATGTGCCGTGCTTCCAACCCGAGCTCAAAACGTTAAGCCGTGACCGATCCTCTTTCTTGTCTTCCCCTGCCTTGTTCTTTTGCCGGGCGCTCCCTTGGTGGGCGCGCTTGCGTTGGCATTCGGACTCGTTTGTTCGGGCGCATTTGTGTCGTGCTCCCAATGCGAGCCGCTCCATGGGTGCCCATGGGCCGTGCTTCCAACCCGAGCTGAAAACGTTAAGCCCTGACCGATCCTCGTTCTTGTCTTCCGCCGCGTTGTATTTTTGCCGGGCGCTCACTTGGTGGGCGCGCTTGCGTTGGCATTCGGACTCGTTTCTTTGGGCGCACTTGTGCCGTGCTCCCAACGCGAGCCGCTCCTTGGGCGCCCATCTGCCGTGCTCCCAATGCGAGCTGCTCCTTGGGCGCCCATCTGCCTTGTGCTTCCAATGCGAGCTGTGGCATGCTTCCAACGCGAGCTGCGGCGTGCTCCCAATGCGAGCTGCGCCTTGTGCTTCCAACGCGAGCTGCGGCGTGCTCCCAATGCGAGCTGCGCCTTGTGCTTCCAACGCGAGCTGCGGCGTGCTCCCAATGCGAGCTGCGCCTTGTGCTTCCAACGCGAGCTGCGGCGTGCTCCCAATGCGAGCTGCGCCTTGTGCTTCCAACGCGAGCTGCGGCGTGCTCCCAATGCGAGCTGCGCCTTGTGCTTCCAACGCGAGCTGCGGCGTGCTCCCAACACGAGCTTGTGGCGTGCTCCCAATGCGAGCTGCTTCTTGGGCGCCCATCTGCCTTGTGCTCCCAACGCGAGCTGTGGCGTGCTTCCAACCCGAGCTGTGGCGTGCTCCCAATGCGAGCTGCTCGTTGGGCGCCCATCCGCCTTGTGCTTCCAACCCGAGCTGAAAACGTTAAGCCGTGACCGATCCGCGTTCTTGTCTTCCGTTGGCTTGTCTTTTTTCCGGGCGCTCACTTGGTGGGCGCGCTTGCGGTGGCGTGCTCCCAATGCGAGCTGCTCCTTGGGCGCCCACCTGCCTTTTGCTTCCAACCCGAGCTGAAAACGTTAAGCCGTGACCGATCCGCGTTCTTGTCTTCCGTTGGCTTGTCTTTTTGCCGGGCGCTCACTTGGTGGGCGCGCTTGCAGTGGCGTGCTCCCAATGCGAGCTGCTCCTTGGGCGCCCATCTGCCTTGTGCTCCCAACCCGAGCTGAAAACGTTAAGCCGTGACCGATCCTCGTCCTTGTCTTCCGCTGGCTTGTCTTTTTGCCGGGCGCTCACTTGGTGGGCGCGCTTGCGGTGGCGTGCTCCCAATGCGAGCTGCTCCTTGGGCGCCCATCTGCCTTGTGCTTCCAACCCGAGCTGTGACGTGCTCCCAATGCGAGCTGCTCCTTCGGCGCCCCTCTGCCTTGTGCTTCCAAACCGAGCTGTGGCGTGCTCCCAATGCGAGCTGCTTCTTGGGCGCCCATCTCCCTTGTGCTTCCAACCCGAGCTGTGGCGTGCTTCCAACCCGAGCCGTGGCGTGCTCCCAATGCGAGCTGCGCCTTGGGCGCCCATCTGCCTTGTGCTTCCAACCCGAGCTGTGGCGTGCTTCCAACCCGAGCTGTGGCGTGCTCCCAATGCGAGCTGCTCCTTGGGCGCGCCCGTCTGCCTCGTGCTTCCAACCCGAGCTGAAAAACGTTAAACCGTGACCGATCCTCGTTCTTGTCGTCCGCTGGCTTGTCTTTTTGCCGGGCGCTCACTTGGTGGGTGCGTTTCGTGCGAAGGGTGGTGCGGTGAACGCGCTGCTTGTCGGGTCTACCTGAAAATTGGCCTCGGGTCATTCGTAGGGTGGTCGGCTTGCGGTGTGTTGCCGTGTCCGCTTGGTAGCGCATGAGCAGTATTGACGGCAACGCTCATCTTGGGAAGGCACGGTGCAACACCGCAAGTGGTGCTTCTGTGGCTCCCAACGAGGGCTTGCTTCTTCGGTTGTTGGGTCCAAGATTTTCGGTTAAGTTACTTCGATGATGCCTATCACGCATTTCTCTTTCGGTGGAAGTGTCCTTTCGTGTGAAGGGTGGTGCGGTGAATGTGCTGCTTGTCGGGTCTGCTTGAAAATTGGCCTCGGGCCATTCGTAGGGCGGTCGACTTGCGGTGTGTTGCCGTGTCCGCTTGGTAGCGCATGAGCAGTATTGATGGCAACGCTCATCTTGGGAAGGCACGGTGCCAACACCGCAAGTGGTGCTTCTGTGGCTTGCTGTGGCTCCCAACGAGGGCTTGCTTCGTCGGTTGTTGGGTCCAAGATTTTCGGTTAAGTTACTTCGATGATGCCTATCACGCATTTCTCTTTCGGTGGAAGTGTCGTTTCGTGTGAAGGGTGGTGCGGTGAATGTGCTGTCTGCCGGGTCTGCTCGAAAAATGGCCTCGGGTCATTCGTAGGGCGGTCGGCTTGCAGTGTGTTGCCGTATCCGCTTGGTAGCGCATGAGCAGTATTGATGGCAACGCTCATCTTGGGAAGGCACTGGCAAACGAAGCCACACCAACACCGCAAGTGGTGCTCTGGTGGCTTGCTGTGGCTCCCAACGAGGGCTTGCGCCTTTGGTCTTCTTTCGGTTGCTGGGTCCAAGCTTTTCGGTTAAGTGCCTTCGATGATGCCTATCACGCACTTCTCTGCCGGTGGAAGTGTCATTTCGTGTGAAGGGTGGTGCGGCGAATGCTTTGTCTGCCGGGTCTGCCTGAAAATTGGCCTTGGGTCATTCGTAGGGCGGTCGGCTTGCAGTGTGTTGCCGTCTCTGCTTGGTAGCGCATGAGCAGTATGT